>LR139841.1:0-23259 GCA_900659605.1 Tisbe holothuriae
AAATTCTGGAAGTGCGTTTTTGCACAGTTTATTTTTGGACTGTGCGAAAAATGGAAGTGCGTTATTCTAACCATACCCTGAAGATACATTTAAGTGTTAGGATTCCTCCCACTTTGGCATTGGCCCGGAAAGAAGAAGAAGAAGAAAGTGAGATTTCAGATGCCTAAAAGTGGAACAAAACAAAATAAATGCTCAGGCCCATGAATAAAAACAAATTTCGGCTAGGTGTTGTTGAGAGGAGGCCTATTTTTGGCAAGATGAATGGTTCGGAGCTTAAAGATAAACATGCAATGTTATGCATTTGAGCAGCATAATTTTAGATAAAACCATCGTTTTTGCAAAGAGTGATCCAATCCCATAAAGGACTGTTTGATTACCCTTATTAACCGCATATAAAGCAAATTGTACAATAGCCATAAATTTGTTTCATTGCATATGATGTTGAAGCGCATGTGGTCATAACTCGGATCCTTATTTGGCCAAGTCTCCAACTCGGTTGGTGATCCCGTTTTTGGTAAGGATGTTTTGGAAGCGATGATCAGGCTACTGAGGTTTAATAATGGTCATGAGAGGGGGAAACTAAGGGGAGCAGGGATGCTATTTTATTCCTACTATTACATATTAAACAGGCCCGTTATACCATATATTATGTTTATATAATTGCATTTTCCAGTGTAATATAACATTTAATTTTTATATTCCCTCATAATACTAATATTTTTAATGCTCGACCGGCTTATTTCATCGGAAAACTTTTTCCCCGCCAGAATCCCTCGAGTACAGCTTCCAAATTCGGAAACCATTTATCTGTCTGGAAAGTACATTTGGGTTATTTTTAGCCACACATTAACCATGATGTCAACAGTCGTCTGGAGAGAGATAAAAAGAACGATTGTTTTACGTTCAATCGTAAAGTTGAAAATATTTTCGAATTCGACTCCTTCATTCCGACTGAGTTCACTCAAGGTCTTTTTTCCACAGGAAGAAGAAGAAAACAACATTGATCGCTTAGGAAGAAAAAGGCTTTACTCGTAAATCCTGCAAAAGCCATGAATGCAATCGACTCCTCTGCTCTCTCCGTATGTAGATTTGCTGTCTCTACATAAGCGTGAGGCGAATAAATTCTTGATCATCGGGCTACCAGGGGGTGCTTCCGACGGAGAATGTTTGGTCCATTGACTCCAAGGCTACATAACCGCGGAGAGAGAGAGAGAGAGAGAGAGAGAGTTGTTTCAAGGCTTCTTCGTTCCCTGAAAGCCACGAGAAATGAGTCGCAAGAACCAAGTGCTGTTCAGTCTAATTGTTCGGATTTCGAAAAAAGGGATTATACAAGAAGACTGCGCCAGCCCCAAATGATCGTCTATTGCGCACCTTCTAATCCCCGACTTGCCCCTCAAGATGAATGACACAGCTTTAATTAATGAAGACGGACAAAATCCGGGGAGGTCGGATCGGGTTTAATGACCGAGAATATGCGTAGTATTCTCTTACGTCTTTACACACTCTTCCTAAATAAGTTTGCTCAGCTTGTATGCACAATTAGACCCCTCATTATAACAATAATACCCCTTTTCCAGAGTCACTTTTGTAGTGGCAACATGTCAAACAAGATGTAGTCGTCGACCTGTTTGCACAGAGATATTCCCTCAACGAAAATTGCCTCGGTTTCAGTTACTGAAGACAACGACGGGGGCTTTCTAATTTCCCAGAATAGAAAAAACGTGTTTGCTGACATCCGAATGAAAAAAGAATGGTTTCCTTCTCCGTTGTGTCATTATGTAAGGAGGCTTTGTTTTCAAGGCAAAACAAACGTTACACTACATCACTAATCATTAAAACTCTACTTTTGCTCAGGGCCTCAAAATTACTGCAGCTATCTGCAACTCTCTTAAAGTCTAAACTGTATGGTAGTATTGTTAGAATAATTACGTTCAATGCAAGACTACATTTCCTAGAAATTCACGTCTACAATTCAGCTAAATTACTGCAGATTTTGTATGTTATATTTAACTATAGAGTCCAAGTGTCATCCAATGCTAGTCACGTCTTTAACAGTCAATTGGGACAAATGACAACAATAAAATCATTCCTTCACTGAAAGAGAAGCCTTTTCTTTCCTTCTCAGACGTCTGATGCCCAGCAGCAGCAGAGGAGTCATCGCCTAAAATTACTGCTGCGTACTGAGATAAGGCTATTTTTATGGCAGGAATCACCGTTTGGGTCACGGAAGGACTGATGTTGAGGAATGTGTGTTTTTAACTTACATGTTTAAGATCAATGTCATGTTAACGCAGTCATTTATATACTTAAAATTATTATTCAAGGAAATTAATAGGCATTTCCGGATAAATTAGTCTCTGTCCCCATGGATTTGCATCATTAACGTACATTTTTTGTTAAATCCCATGTCATAATTCGTCGGTTCAGTCTTCATATTTGCTTTCAAGGTCCCGACGTCGCGACAGTGAAACCTCATCCGATGTCTTTGAAATACAGCAGCAGGACCATTTCCGATGAAGGGACATAAAAATGAATGCAGAAGCATTGCAGCAAAAGCCATAAAGGTGGCAAATGAGGCACTTAATCCTCGGCCAATTGCATCAAAGAGATTCCAATCTTTAAGCTGCTTTTGTACTGTATAAAAGCATCATCAGTGGAGAGACCATGTCAGCAAAATACGTAGTTAAGACAATTTATTGAGTTCCATTATCATAATAATACAATCATCAATACTTTCAATCCATTTTTCCATACTAAGACATCCCCTCCTTTCTAGCTGAAGTTCTTATTAAACTTTATAACCGGCGCGAACATGTTGAGCTCCCTGGACGCCGCCCTGGCCCACGGACTGCTCAGCCTCTTGGTGCAGCTCACACGGTACCCCAGCCCGCCATTGTCATCGATACAAACCGGTGTCGCCAGCTCAGCCTGCTCAGCATCACCCTTGTCCACACAAACAAGTCTGAACTCGATCACAACGCCAGCGGACATGAGCTCAGCGCACTTGAGCACGAAGCGGAAGCATCTGCTGGATGCGATCTGAGTCTGGGTCAGCCGGTCGCATGGAAGGGTCTTGACGAGCAGTGCTGGGGTCTCTGCCACTGGCATGCTCTCCCATCCGTCTGTCGTGTGCTGCACTGCTATTCCAAGCCGTTGCAACTTTGTCTTGCCTGACGCTCTGTAAGCATCAATGAGCTGCAGGTTGATCCGAACTGTCCCCACAATGTAGTGATCTTCAGATATGCTGACGGCCTCCAGGGACAAGAGCTGGCTGTCGAACTCTGTTTTGTACGTTGGCTTGCTGCCTGGCACAACGAATGTGGGCACTAGTGACCAATCTCCCAGCTCTGTATCTTCCTGAAGCTCCAATGTTGTGTCGCATTCAGGAACGGATTTTCTCCTATCCGAATCCACTGTGACTTCCTCCGCCTCTTCAGACTGGAACACGAGCACATTGGTCTCCTGGCTGAATGAAACCGCCTTCCTTATCCTCGGCTTGCAACTCCCCTTCCGCTTCAGAATCCCTGACGAGTCGACGGACATCTTCCTGGCAGCCCTGGCTCTGAACGCCTCCTTCCGCGCCGCCTCATCATCCTCGCTGAGCACAAAATGGGGCTCAGGCGCTGACGGACGGCGAAACCGATCCAGAAACCGTTGAAAGGTGTGGTCAGACATCCTTCGGACTTGTTCCAATGTCGGCGCCCCGCCTTTGAGCAGAAACCGGGGTGACTGGTCATTCAAATTCGCCACCTCGGCATTGCTCGGTAGTGAGTTGTTGTTGACGTGATCCTCTCGACGGATCCGGCGCTGCTCATCATCAGCCTCCTCATCCTCGGACACACTCAGCGTCGGCCTCGTCGCCACAGTGCTGAGCCCTGTCCTCCGCCGTCTATTATCCTCCGAGCCCACCGCCTCGTTCTCCTTCATGTCATCGTCGATAACGACGTCAATGTTGTTGTCGTCCTCGTCAAACACCAGGATCTCCGGGGTGGTCATGGCAATGGGCAGACTGGCCGACCGGTTGAGTTTGAGCTTCAAATGGATTTGCTTCGAAATCCGGCTCGTCCAATGTGACTCTGACTGGGGTTTCTTGAGGTTGTTTGGCGATGAGGTTAATTCCTCTTTTGTCCGTCGTTTGATACCGCGGGTCATCTTGAGGTGAGATTTGTGAGATGATAGGAGTCCGTACTGCGATGTTAGCGACGCAGACGAGAATAGAAGACTGTAGGGTGTGAATTATGGAAGAGAGATGAAAACGGGTTTAGTGACATGTTGCTATCGTTTAATTTCTGCTAGTAAACAAGCGCATCAAACTAGTTTTCACTTTCCAGGCCCGCATGGGAACGGATTTCATCTGGCTATTTTGGGATGATCGAGCGGCTTTTTGTCTGTTTGAGCGTACGACAGAAGAAAATGTTTTAAGATAAATAATCTGGCTGAAACATCTGACCATGTGGTGCTATATTTTGGGCGTAATTGTGTTATTGTATCCTAATACATAGGTCAAAGCAATGTATTCAATTTATGCTTCTTCGTGCAACATATTATCTGCGAATTATTTGCATTTAACATGAGTAGTTTGTTAGTAATTATATCATTAATAAACATTACCGTATCGATGACCAATATTAGAAATGATTGCCTCATATTCAACCCAAGACTTGTTTCGAACAAAACAATGATCACTGACGTCAATGCGAATGTGTCAAGTAAAGAATCGAATCCAAGGATAGAATCCGTAAACAGTTGGCTTGGTAATATTCGGATAAAAACAAGTAAAAATGTCCCCATGAAGGTCATTTAGGAGGGAAGAGTACTTTAAAGCAGTCATTTCAGAATAGAAATTGCAAGACAAATAATGGTTTCATTTTCCTTTCAAAATTGAGAATTTTGTACTTGTGCCAAGAAAGTAAAAAGCGCTCGCTTTGAAATGTACTTTGACGCGACGCTAGTAGATTATTGTGTTTGTACGTATATCTTAACTAAAAACTGAAAAGGGACTAATCGACCATCGGGTGCATCCTGCCTACACATATGTGGCATTTAAGTTCTTGTCCAGATACTAACCGACAATTTTATACGTTTATTTTGTCACTGAGTATCGAGTATGTACATTTTAATGCAAGGTTGCGTGATCTAAAGACAAAAGAAACCGTCGGTAAGGAAAGTTTGTTGCATAATATATTTTATTACTTTGTCCAGAAGACTAGAATAAATTATTACAATTCAATTTTTGATATCACACACTGATAACACATAGTTTAAATATTTGTTTTGCAGCCTCGGCTCCATTGGATTCGTCACTAAACCCAAAATGCTAGCCGATCTCTCTCTTTGGGGGTGGGTGGGTAAGGGGGAATGATGATCACACATTAGACATGGACGAGGTGCTGCTGCCCGGGGAAAGCGCGCACAAACCCGCCGTTGCCATCGTGGAACACCTGCTGCCCGGCGTTGAGCTGCACAGCCCTCAGTCCGAACGGGGTGGACGCGAACGTCTGACCGTCGGAAATACGGATGAACTGGGTCTGGGGCACGGCAGCGGTGTGGACCTGGTGCACGGCCTGAGGGGCGGTGTGGACCTGGTGCACAGCATGGGGAGCGGCGTTGACAGTGCGGACCACGGTGGGCGTGGCCAGGTTGTGGAACTGGTGCACAGCCTGTTGACCGGCAACGGCGCGGACGAAGGTCTGCTGAGGCAGGGCGTGGACGAAGGTCTGAGCCTGGTCGGCGGACACGGTGCGGACGATCTGGGCAGCGGGCACCTCCTCCTCCTCTTCCTCGATCTCCTCCTGCTGAGCGGCAGGCTGAGCCCTGGCGACAATCACAGCCTCAGACTGAACGGGAGCGGCGACGGAGACGGTGGAAGCGACAGGGGAATCCTGAGGGATGGCGACGGGGCCGGACTCTCCGTCATATGTGACGATAGCCTCGAATCCGTGCTCCTTGTCGGCGGTGTAGGTGACCCTACGGATCCTGCCGTCGGGGTCGGCAACGGTGTAAGAGCCGGTCACCTTGTCGCCGTCCCTGGTCTCCTCACGGGTCTTGGAGTCTCCGGAGCGGGTATCGGCAACACTGTAGCCGAAGGAGTAGTTGGGCTTGGCCTCTTCTTGAACAACTTCAACCGTCTCCACAGCAACGCTGGGAGCAGCATAGGTGCCTGCCGTCCTGACCACAGTAGGCACGGCATGAGACACATGCTCCACAGAGTGCACAAAAGGCTGAGCCACAGTGCGCACAACAGCCGACTGGTGGAACACAGGAGCAGGCGCGGCAGCAACGGTGCGCACGACATTGACGGCGGGCGTCTCGTGGGTGATGGAGGAGTGGGTGTGGGAGTGGGACACGGCAGCGGGGGCGGCACGCACCGTCTGCACCAGGGGAGCAGCAGCGTGGTGTACGGTTTGCCCGGCTGGCACAAAGCGCAGGAACTGAGGGCTGGCCACGTGGGTCAGCACCTGCTGGGGAGCAGGGGCCGAGGCAGCGAGACCCAGAAGGGCCAGAGCGAGAACCTGAAATGTAAAAGGACCTCATTAGTATGTTGTATGAGTTAGTGGGGTGTGTATCTAAGTTGATCTTGCCTTGCGAAAAGCCATGCTTAGACTGAGTGTCCGCTGGGGGCCGTTTGGGGGAATGGGGAATGGGGGGAAAGGATCAAGGGGAATGCTTCCACTGGAAGCTTGGATTCAAATTGATGCCCTTTCCTCGAGGTCTAGTGCCTTATATACCATCGTCATTTGACCGTACGCCTCTAATGCGTATCCCCGTGCGTACGCCATGTCCGACCGGCGAATGGGCCGCCCATTGACCGTTGCGCTCGCACAACCACCTATGCTGGGTGGGCGTTGTACGTCCGACTTGGAAAAATGAGTAAACTCTAGACCTACATCAAGCAATTGTGCTGTATTAATAACACGCCCAAATAACATGAAAAAGCAAGAAGACCGGCATGATGTCGTCAAAAGAATATCTCATGACACAAGACAGTTATGGTGGTTTTTGACCGGCATACTTTGAACATTCTGGAGGATATTGACACGTTGTTTAAACGCGATCTATGAAATCGATATAAGGTCATTGTTAATGAAAAGAAGAAGAAGATCTTTTGTGGTTTAATTGTAGCAAATGCTTGCATGGTCCTAAGCAGAGTCATTAGGTCAAAATATATGGGGGCGAATAATAATGCAGAATGGACTTTTACTCGTATGGCAATTAGAAACGATAAACAAATAATATCAAATGTGACTGAATGCACGGGTAGACCTCAAAATCATTGTTGTCCATACAATTGAGTATGTAAAATGTTATTGATCACGGCTTTGAGTAATTTTGCTGCCAAATTTTGTCCAAATTCTTGGGTAGCATTATGAGATAATCAATCATGTAGCATTTCAACTACAGCGTATTATCGCGCATGCGAAAACTGTCCCTATATTGTACTGCGAATACAAGACAGAATCTTAATTAAAGTATACAAATGTGAAAGCCTTGTACGAACTTTACTATATCAAGTATAAATCAGTTTTTACAATTCTCACACACAGTCCCTAAAATGTACTGCAAATACAAGGCAACAACTTGATTAAGTATAAATATGAAAGAACTTTACTACATCGAGTATAAATAATTTCAAAGGGGGGCCGTGATCGCAAGTCGCTCGTTCCTGCGACCCAGGAGGCGGCACTTGAGTTTTCATGGCGTTTCTGGTGAATGAACCAAAAGGTAGTCCCTGGTTAACACCAAGGATGATCCAGCAAAGAAAAAAAATCAATTCTCCTAAACACACATTCAGTTCCTAGAAGAATGTTTTCTACATGTTATCGCGTTTCCTTCTCCGGCAGCCGCGATGGTGGCACAGATTCAAACGTATCCTGTTAATTCCAGATCAACTTCTTCTTCTCCTTCTTATTTCTGCTCCCATGCCTTTGTATCCTAGCTGTAGCTGTCACAGTGACAGGGGCTGGACCAGGGATGCCACTGATATTGCCGGATTACGTTTGTTCATTGTTACAAAGTGGCATCCCTGAAACAGGGCAACGACAACACTCAATTCCCATTCGCATGCCTGAGTTTTCTCGACTGGTGGTGGTGGTCAAGCTGACTGTTAATCGCATCAATGATTTCAGAAGAACAAAATGACGTTTAATTCTTGGTATACTTTGGATTCTTATAAACTAACTGTTGGTTTGACTCGTGAAAAGTATAGGTCATTATTTCCAATGTGTTCACGCTATTTCAACAGTTTCCCTGAAATCAGTATCACACGGAAGAATGACCCCAAAATGACCCACACACCTCGTTATACTGCCTCTCAGAAGTAGATGGCAAGACAAAGAAAGTACACACATAACTACATTAGTATATATCAACCAATTCTGGCCTCTTCTTATAACCATTTACGTTGATCAACTGTAGCAAGTAACAACATTAAACATTGTTTACAAAGAACCCATCTCTCAGACCCTCGTCGGAATCTGATCAAAGGCCGATGTCACGAAATCCTTTTGAATACATTTAACGTACATTGGGTCGGAAAATTGGTTCGTATGATCAGATCTTTTTTCGTCTTTGTCTCATCCGTGGCCAAAAAAGATGCACAAGAGCGTTCTTCTCCAGACAAGCCAGATCTTGATTAATCCTGAATCACATGCAAATCAAACCGGAGACTCGCATTAATCGTGACAGCAGACCAAACAGGAATTTGCGTACGAGATGACCTATTAATCAAGGTTTATAGCGTATACTCATTACGCCTTCCTACGCATTTTTATTCAATCTAGATTCTCATGCCTGTCTAGACTCGACTCAGATCAGACACGCAACATAATTTGAATTTCTTTACGGAAATTAAAAATATGTTCTAATAATAAATGCGATCTTTAAGACGTGCTAATTACAAAGCCGTTAAATCCGTGAGACCTTTTGATCCGATTTTGGGCCATCTGCAAGGGTTTGTTAAAATTTGAATGAGCGGCATTTTTTGCTGCTGCTGCTGAAACCCTGGCAAAAAACTCGATTTTTTTTCTTATTGTTCTCTGTCTGAGTTGAGAATTTCAAATCTGCACATTGTAGAATATAGCTTCTGCAGACGACCAGATTTGGATTAAAGGGTCACAGTTTATGCTAATGAGGAAATTTACGAGACCGATATCTTCGTTAATCCCTAAAACAACGGCTGAACTTGTACGTTCATACTGTGCTTTATGAGTTTAAACTCCAATGTCTAGATTAAAACTGGTTATGATTGTTACTTTGTGGCGTATTTCTATCTCGTTTCTCAGACAAGTACATTACCAAGGGGATGACCAAAATATTACAAGCCAACAACAATATATAACTGTGGTTTGCAGGGTCAGGGTTGCCAGTTGGAACTACTGTAGGCATTGTTTATATAATAATCAGTATATTTTGAGTACGCTCTAAAGAAAAAATACTGTTGTCCCTGCTGTCATTGCCCTGCTGGCTGATGATGAATTACGTTTCCTTGTCCATGTCACAGCTTCTGCCCTTATCAGATTGACATCAGTGGGGTCAGAGAGGGAAATAGTAGAATAGACAACAATGAGGCCAGACAAGAAAAGAGAAACAAAAGAAGAACGAGTGCAATTCGTCAGAAAAGAGGACTTTTGAATATGTGTGTTGACCAAGGTCGGAATGCATTTAAATGATGAACCTGTCGTAGAAATTTAAGGTCATTTTCCTGCATTTAAGTGGCGTTCTCGTCCGTTAAATAATGTAACATTAGGTACATCAAATTTTGAAAAAAGTTTAAAGGCCAAGGACAGTGTTTAAAGTGAAGTATAGTGTATCTATATAGTGCATTTATAAGGTCCGTTATTCTATTAACATTTTTTGACCGGGTGACATTTGGTATCGATTTCGGATCGAGCATAAAAAGTTCAGTTCCTTCTAGAAAAAAAGTCATTCTAAGTATTTGACTACATTTACATGTAGATATAATCACTTACAAAACTTATTATTTAATACCAGTATGAATAGTTTTACAACTGAATGCATTAAGTGTCATTTAAAAAGTAGCTGAAATTGGTTAAACATTGGAATAATCATTGCAGTTTATAGTGGATCGTACCTTTTGTTCAGTTGTTGCCAACTGAAACCAGACGTATCAAATAAAATAAAGAGCTAAAATTGTGTTATTTCGTGTACATTGGAACAATCATTACAATATATAGTACGTTGCTTAAGGGACTTACTTTGTATCAATCGATTCCTAATGCATTCCTCCATAATTACTTTTCCTCAACTAGATCCCCCAGTACTTTCCCTTTCACTTAACCCATTTCCTTTTCCTTATTAGTCGGGATGTTTCTAATCCCCTACCCTTGAAAATTAACTTTTTTCCCCTCCTCATTTTTGCCCCATTAATTTGTACGTGAGCAGAACCGAAAAACTTTTTTCACCCCCGCTGTATCGCCGCTAACGCTCTTTGGGTGACTCAGCCTCAGCTGCATCCCCTTGAGAGAAGGAGCCCCAACAAACGGACGGAGCTGAGATGCTTTCTCACCGCTATTCCACCGTCGGTAGCGACTCAAAAAAGCCTATTGGGAGACGGGGGAAAACACTGCTGCAAAGTTTTTCCAGATTTATCGGCTGCCATTAAAAATGCGTAGTTTATAACGAGGGGAAAAGGGAAGAAACGCAGACGTGGGTTCATTAGCATAAAACTGACGCAGAATGAGTGAAAAAACTTTTTTTCTAGAGCGTACGCCAAAAAAAAGTTTCAATGGTCTGGGAAAAAGTCTGTTGCTCTATTAATAGGATGTATAAATAGTGCATAGAACGGGAAAATTTATGCATGCAATAAAATTTGACTCAGTTTCTTCCATGTCGACATGTTATACAACTGTATTCTCATCATCATCATCGTCAAAACACTCGTACAGTATGCTTAATATTAATGAAAAACGGATTTCAGCTCCAACAGTTCATGAAGCATTCATCCAATGTCGCTTTTTCTCTCTCGAACCATCTTTGGAAAACGTTGTGATTTTTTAAACGGTCGGAGAGTTGACAAGTACAGAGTTCGCATGTTTTGATTTATTCATTGGTGCAACAGTTCACACTTATTTTCATACATTTACCACCACGACAATTGGCACCTTGAGCAGCAGCTTGATTGCTTGATATAACTAGTAAGTAGTCTCAAATTGGTCTTGCATTAGTAGTAGTTCTTCTACGTGCTTAGTTGGACCTCAGCTTACTATAAGCCGGACCCTTCCTGCAACAGCTGACCCGCCGTGCCAGAGCCACCAGCCAGTCATAGGCCACTGCAATCAGCCTGAGCAGCGGGTGCACTAACTCCCTGAACCACTTTGACTTGTAGTAGATGAAGGCCAGCAGCAGCAAAGCCGGCACTACAGTCACCAGACAGTACCCGCCAATGTACAGGAACTGCAATGTGAGCGAGTCATTGATCTGCGGGAACGGCTCCTTGGGCACTGGCATGCCCAGGAAGTTGCACAGCGGCTCCCACCCCTCGCGCACGTCGTAGATGAGCAGTCGCTCCTTGGGCACCGTGTCAATGATCATCTGATTCCACTCCTCGAAGAACTTCTTGGCCGTCTCCTCGCCCGCCTCCACCGCCGTCCACGACGTCCAGTCCAGCTTGCGGTTGATGCGCACGCGGTCGCGGACCTCTTCCATGACCTGCTTGGCGTGCACGATGCCGTAGTAGTCAAACACCCAGGAGATCGGGGGCTTCTCCAGGAAGCTCCGAGGTTCAATGATGGCCTTGCGCATGGAGTGATACCACGCCTCTGCTGGCCGTCTGGTTAGGATGACCTTGGCCTCTGGGAAGGCATCCATGAGATCATCGTAGAACAGGGATATGGGCTCGCCGATGCCAGCAGTGTATCCTTGACCTGTCAGTGCCTTATGCCACTCCTCTCTTGTCACCTTGCCATAGGCCGCTTTCAGCCAAAAGTCCGGCTCAGACTCCTGTATCGACTCAGTGAATCCGTGATAGCACTTCCCCCCGAGTAGGTGGTCGAGTGCAATCCTTGTGGAGAAGGTCCCAGTCCTGCTGAGCCCCGCTCCAATGACGTGGAACTGAGTGTTGTTGCCGATGACTGCGGACTCGTAACTGGGCCACAGCACTGAGTTCACCCAGATCCACATGGACGAGAAGATCATCATTTTAAACGGAGAGCTCTTTTAATCAGGCTCGCATCACAATAAGAAGGTTACTCTGATGACTGTGAAAGCCAAGATTGATTTATCTCGGTCAGTGGCGTAGAAAGCTTCAAATTTCTCTCCTTCCAGAAGTTGACTCAGCCTGACAGCTGATAATGCCAAAGGAAGAAACCTGGGATAGTGATGCTAGAGGAGTGTTAGCAGGTATGGTCCACACAAAATTGATGAATCTTAAATGCCAAGGATGAATTCAGTGTGGAGGAAAGCACGCGGTGGTGTGGAGGCCGTATCACAATACAATATATATCACAAAATGCGACTATGGATGATTTTGATTTCTTCTCTTTAATTGATCGACTGATTACACAAATTAGTTTTCTTCTTCTATCTCCTTCTCACACGTTCAGCACCACAGTTACGTTAGAATTTACATTATCTACATGTCTGTAGGCTGAGCTCAGCCCGGCTTTGGCCACTCAAACATGGGAATTATTGAGTCATCGGTAAATGATATCGTTCGTTCGTGCACTTCTTCCAGCCTGCATGGGCGTATTACATACGTAAGTGGGACACAAACTTTGATAGTAGGCGCGCCAAAACGAAGCAGCAATATATACAAAGATAAGATTATTTGTACATGCTGCTGGAAATGACTCTTCCTCTTTTTTTTTCTCCGAAGCCCAGGCCAGCCAAAAAGCCTTCTTCTACCTAATGTGTCGTCCACGATAAAAGGAAGGGGCAGCTGACTAAAACGTGCATTGGAAGAGAAGTAAATGCAGACTGAATGTGTATTCGTTCATTTCTTTTACAGCTCTCATGCATGTCCGGTGGCCTGAGTTCCGCTTCAAATCAATAACAAACATAAAACGGAAGAAGAGGAAAAAGGCACCGCTGTATAAAGTGGAACATTTCGAATAAAATATTGACTCTGTCAGCTACTCAATGTTATCAACGCACACCTTTGAGCAGGGAGAGCCGCAGCGAGTAGCGCACTCTCACTACAAAACTGCCTTGCTGGCCCCCTATCATTGCTCATACACTACTAGCCTCGGACACCCCATATTAGAGCAGACGGAAGAAGGGCCTGTGAGCTCAGCTGACGACAAGGAAAGTCATATAAGAAGACCACGCTGACGATAATAACAATAAAAAGCTACTTTTCCAGGCTGAGTGAAAGTTTTCTTTCTTCCTCCAGCGTGGCACCGGGTTGATTAAATATTCATAAAGAAGAGGTTATACAGCACGAACTCGACAACAACTTGTTCATTTCTTGCTCTTTAATTTCGCTTTTGGTCATTCTAACAGGCTAATTACTGGAGAAACATACCCCCTTTTAGATTTTATAATTCTACTACTTACATAAACGTGAAGGACAATTGACAAATTTGAGGTGATTTGAGTACATTACTATTAACGCCGATATTTCACATCAATTAGTCATCATGTCTTCAAGCGACGTCATAATACGAGCATGATTAATCAAAGCGTAATTGAAAATCGAAGTCCTTGTATTCAATAAATACGTGGAACACGGCAAAATACCGCATATGAATAAAATATAAACCAACTTTCCACGAGTAGTGTAGGTATAAAAATCAATAGAATTGTAAGCCCATCGATTGGGACCGATCACGGCGCCAATATACCAATGACCACTCTGCCCCCTCCCACTTTTCCATCATAAAACCTATTTTTCCAGACGTGCACCATGAGTCATGCCGGACAGACATCCATCCTCTGCACAAACACACGTACAGTGTCTGGGATACAGTATTGATTTTCGATAGAGCAGCCCAAAGAGGAGTTTTCCTGGCCAGAGATTGGTCGAATCCGTGTCCACTTTTGATCTTATTTGAGCTGCTTTCTCTTTTTCCCTCCCTTGGGGTGCTCAGCTCTAACAGTTTTGAAAGCAGCAGAAGATGGATGCTGCTCAGCCATTGCTTTTGAAAGCTGCTGCTGCTCACTCTTCCATCATCGTTGGCTAGCTTTGATATCTGGTGTGTGGAGAAGAGAAGATATCGATCGGGTGTTAGGGCTGGGAGAAGATGTTCTAATACATGGGGTGGGGGAAATATTACGTATACAGCGTATGTGCGAAGACGAAATGTTATCATTCCATTTTCGCATGAGAGCACACAAGATAAACACTGCTATTATTATTACACCAGCAAAGTTGGACTTTATTTACCTTGTATGCCTAACTCGGTTTTCCTCTGCTATCTGATATTCCTTGAGTGGCTGACGGGAGCTGCGGTGAGATGTTGTGCACACTGGTGGTCGTTTGATGATGATGCATATTTGAGCACAATTTAATCAATGCACACGATCCGAGGTTGGGTATAAGAAGACAATGAATGTCCCTCTTCAATGTTCTAAATCCGACTAGTTAGCTTTCTTCTTTCTCTGCTTCCCCTTTTTTCCGACGCCCACTCTCGCTTGATGAAGATTCAGCCTAATGAGTGGAGGAGGATGGAAAGAAAGAAAGAAGAAAGAATTCATTTCAAAGAGAGAAAGAAAAGAAAGGGTGGGTTGTGGGGGATCCCTTTACTTATAAAAGAAAGCCAACAGAAGAAAACGCTTTCTTCCAAGACACCGAAGATATTAATACGCAAAATGCGTAGAAACCCAATTAGCTCACACTTTTAGACACTGAAAATGCTTCTATTCCGTTCTAATGTCTGGTTCCAACTAAAGCTGGTACAATGCAACTATGGAGGTCTGAAATACGCCCTTGCAAATTAAAATAGTGAAATCAGTTAAGGACGAACAAGAACCGACTCTGTTGTATAAAGGCTTTATGGACAATGGTTTACAATGGCATTTCGTTCTCATTTCAGCCGATCCAAGCCTTTGGATTAATTCATTCCATCCCCGTTGAAATCGCTACAAAGCAAATAATGAGCAAAAAACGGGCTCCAACTCATCCATCTAGAGCGCTTTCAAAACGGATTTCAAAGAAGGGACATGCAAAAAATCAGGTTACAGCCTCGGAGGAGAGCTTTTACACCAGACAATTAAGCTGAGCAGCTCAGCTGGCTATTGTCCGTGAGCGGCCGTAGCGAATCCATTGTCTGCACTAACTCAGCTACATGGCGACGAGATGAAATAATAATAATGCTGCTGATCTGCATATGCAAAATAGGTCGATCTTAAAAGCGCTTTTTGCTGCTGGTCTCCGGTTTTTTGCTGCCACCTCCCAGCGAGGGAAATATAATAATAGGAGAGACGTTGGCTAGCAGGAGTACAATAGAGAGCTCAAGGGACCTCCGGAGAGGAGAGGGAAGGGTTGAAAGTGGAAATAATAATAAAAAGCGTGATATAAAGAAGGAGCATTTTTGCTTGTCAGAGCAATCTGCTCCTGTGACGGCTTTCTTGGCAATTTCAGACACGTGCTATTCGGATAAAAGGGGAGAAACCCATTTGAGAAGCAAATCCGACTGGCGAGCCAAGATTTGCATGTCATACATTATTCTTCTTCCCCCAAAGACTCAATCTGAAGTCCGATTTCAAAGCTTCTTCCAATCTCTTTCCCCTGCAGCATTTCTGCTCTCTTCCCCATCTTTGGTCTCTTTGGCATACGGGGTCCGATTGGCTGAGGCTTTTTTGTCGTCTTCATACGTGTGTGTGTGGCATCTTTAGAAGGGGGAGAATATCCTTTGCTGCTGGTGCGATTGGCAATTCCACGGAAAAGAGGGGAAGAAGAAGAAGCCCCGTGGCTTTAAAAGGAGATTTATTCTGCATGTGTAGGAATAAAAAGGAATTTTGTCCCGGTGGATGTTTGTGTCTGTCTGATGTTGGGGTTATCCCCTGTATTTATCCAAATCAAATTATTCACCTGCAATATTGGGATGAAAATGTTGCATACAATGTTATTCTCCACACACAAAAACCATTGGGAGAAAAGAAGCAAAAAAGCCATTTCGTCCAGAATCTCCTGCGGAATAAAGGAGAAAAGTCATTCTGCCAACCAGTCACCATCAAGCCCTCTAGGGAGAGAGAGAAAAAAAGCCCTAAAGCCTCAAACTGTCGTTTGAAGATTGAGCATTTTCCATCAAGTCGCCGCCGCCGCCGCACTGAAGGTGACTCCAAAGGGAAGCCAATCTTTGACTGGGCTCGTTTCAAAGTAAGGGGGATTTCGCCAAGGGCTTACGACGGAAAAAAGACTCTCTTTTCACCAAAATCCATGCGGGGGAAAAATCGCCCATGTCAATATTGGAAGGAGGAGCTTTAGACCGGCCTCAAGCTATTGCCTTTTTCCCGAGGAAAGCTTGTGATGAGAACCAGGAAATTGACTTTTCTTCTTTCTATATATCACATACGAGGAGGTTAAACTGCCCCTGGGTCGTTGCCCTGTTTTCATATATCGTCGTCCCTCCTACCAATCCCCTTAGCAAACCCTCTTATTTATTCCACCATACAGCGTTGGGCGTTGTCGTCCCCCATCTTCTTCCCGCCGTCTGGTTCTTCGTCGTCTTGATCTCTCTATGGCGATTCAATCTTGTATGGAAGCAGCATTTGCATCCGTTGTAGCAGCTTTCGTTTCGATCGGGGGCTTTCTTCACACGGGGACCAAAAAGAACAAACAACATTGGACTGTAAAGTTTAAAGTGAAATAGCTCGGGTGCAAAACAAGTTGGGTTGAGTGCGTCTAATGCCATAAGAGCGTATTACTTGAATATAGAGAGTGTGTGATGTACACATTGGAGAGTAAAGCCGTTATGGCGACAGCAGCGTTCGCCCAGGGGTGATTGAAATTCCCCCTTTCTCCTCCTCCTCTTTTCGATTTTCACCGCGACGTCGCCTTTGGAATTGACAAATGCTTCATGCTAAAAAGCATTTCCATTTTCTTCTCGCTTCAGAGGATTTCTTCTTCTTCTTTGGTCGTATGTGGGGACTACTTTCAAAGAGTTGAGGGGAGAAGTAGAGGCTGCAAAGCTGAGTCAGTCTTCTGTCCATTGAGGAGAAAGCTCTTCTTTCGTCTTTTCCCCCTTTTTCTGCTCTGACAGAAATTCAATTTTGGTCTGCCAGCCAATTTCTAAAAGTAATATGCAATCAAAAATTCTGCATGCTAAAGAATGAGGGTAATTTGCCAACAATTCAATTGTAATTTTAGGTCAATTTGAGGAGGCAATTTTCCTTTTGGTATTTGATACAATTCGCGCATATTTAACAAGGTTGTTAAAGTTTCTTCTCTTCTTGACAGAATTGGATGGGAGACATTTCTTGTTCCATACTGACACCTGTCCGAAAAAAGGGTATTTGTTCGAAACGACACATCACCCAAGTTTTAACTTGAAGGGGGACGACACATTTTTACTTAGACAGGATGACATGTACCACATCAGGGATGCCAGATTGTTCAATAAACAGCTGTAATATACACATTATACTCTAGTAACAGTGGATCGTATAGTTAAAATAGTGGCATCCCTGCGGCATTCTTTGTTCTCTGCTTGTCCTTCTTTGACTGCCAGTAGAACCAGAAAACAATATATGTTTGGATCGCGCTTTTTCCGTAATATATTTTGGGCATGTAACATGTTGGTTCGAGCTCCCATTTTTGCAATGGCAGAGCTGCTGAGCATGTGAGTGACAGCTAGAGCAGGACGAAAAAAGCAGATTGGCTGAGGAAGAAAAGGGATACAAAATGTAGCCATCCACTCACCCAAGCATGTACAAGCCAGCAGCATTGTTTGGGTCTCTATAAAACCTTTGTTTGGTTAAACCGTTTCAGCATATCGTGCTTTTTGTCGCGTATATTGTCCTCATCATTTTATATCATCATGTGTGCTCTGCTATCTCGTCAGGCTAACCAAATTTCCTCCGCAAAATGGAATTTTGCATCAAGGAAAAAGGGGCGCAACCTTTTTCATCATTTTCTTCTTCTTCCATTTTAAAAAGCAATACATACATCAGAACGACGGAGAGTGAGTGGTGGTGGTGATGCCGGCAGAGGATAAAGAAAGAAGCTTTGAAAGCATTTTATAGACTTTCTTCTTCGTCTTTTCTAACCAGATAAGTGAAGAAAGAAGACGATGATGGCTCTCCCAGGGCTATCTTTATTTACGCCGTAAAAAGCCAGTGCGATGAAATGGAAATTGCTTTTTCTTCTTCTTCTCCTTCAGAAAAAAGACTTTGTCATTTTGTGTGAGCGCTTCAGGCCTTGGATTGAAGCTCATATGAGATTCGGGATTAAAATGTTTGTGTAAATAGATTCATGTTCCATTTGAATATGAATGGCGTTCAAATGACGCGTGCTTATCGGTCAGAATTAAATGCACATTTTTATCACTTCTTTTTGGTGTATTTATTTCATTTTAAGCGGCAAGTGTGACAAACTTTGCCTCATTAACATTCAGACTCAGTGTGAGAAAATAAATAGAATAAATTAACATCAGAAACTGTACGCGTTGCCGGCGCTATCATAGACGAAGAACCCTCTGGACACGGTGTCTGCCAGGGAGTACGCGACGGGCGAGGCCACAGCCCTCAGGCTGGGCACATGGTGCTGGATGGTACGCACCGGGCCCGGGAACGCGGTGTTTGTCAAAGCACGGACGTGGCTCGTCGCAGGGAAAGCGTGACTCGCGGCAACGGTGCGCACATGCGGCTGAGCAAAGACAAACTGCTGCTGCTGCTGGGGCTGAGCGATGCTGTTGGGCGAGAGGAAGAACTGGCCGCTGTTGACGCGGGCTGAGGCGGACGGGTGAGAGATGAACGTGGTGGTCTGGCCGGCGGTGGGGGCGGTGTTGGCGGACACGAACCTGGCATTGGCGGCAGTGAGAGGTGCGGTCAGAACAAGCTGTTGCTGCTGCTGCTGCTCATTTTGTTCCTGCTGCTGCTGCCTGGCCCTCTGCCTGTTGGCAATGGCACGCTCCCTGTCGCGAACCTCCTTCGTGTCGGCAATAGCGCGTTGCCTGGTGGCCTGAAGGACGGAGAAGGAATCTCCAAGATCGGATCCGAGGTCGGGGACGGTGCTCACCACCTCGGCGTCATCGTCCTCAGCCTCAGCCTCGACGCTGTTAGTCTGGGTAGCAGCGGGAGCTGAGCTCTCGGCAACACGGAAGAAGCGGCCGTCAGCGGTTTGGAACAGCTGTCCAGGCTGAAAATATTAGAGATGTCATATTGATGTAAGAGACTTTGATTTTTTATGTGTACCTGAGCCTGCTGCTGGTTTCCAAAGGTAAAGAAGCGTCCATCAGCCGACTGGAAAATCTGCTGCTGAGCTGCAGCTACCTGAGGTTGCTGCTGCTGCTGGACAACCACTCTCGGCTGCTGCACCGTAGTGGTCGCCACAGGTGTCGGCACCGCCTGAGTACGTGTAAACACCGGCCTCCTACGCCTCACCACCCTGGCAGGCCCGTTTACCCTACTGTCAAACCTGTGGACGACACTATGCCCATCACCCACTGTCTTCGTATGAGCGGAGACGGAGGAAAGGCCAAAGTTCTGGTTGAACGCTGAGGTCCGAGCAAATGCTGGAGCCCCATTGGAGGTGATGAACTGCGGCGTGGCGAATGCAGCGCGATCATTGGCTATGAAGAACTGAGGGTCAGCCTCGGCCTCGGCGTCAGAGGTCGCCTCTGAGATGGCATTAGCCGTGGCATCGCCATTGACGAGGCCGAGAAGGAAGGTCAAGGGAAGGAGGAGCTGGAATAAGGGTTGGCATTGGGAATAAGGGTAAGGATAGGGAAGGAATGTCCTACCTTGATAGGGTTCATATTGATGATGTAATTGAGATGTGATCACTGTGGCTGCTATTGCTGAACTGATGTTTTCTCTGTGACCACTATTCGCTTTTATACTTCATTCCATCGCGAGTGTGTGTCCGTCCAAGATCCAGCTTCCTTCCTTCCGCTCATTCCAAGGCATGCCAAGGCAACAACACAACAGAACGTTGCTCAGGAGAGATCGCTTCTTTCACACGCATGACTTCTGCTCCTCCTCCTCCGTCGTCATTTCTTCTTCTTCTTCACAGGGTGGGTTCAAGATTTGACCCTGAAATCTTGACATCATGTTTGAGATCCCAGACGGGTTCTGTTAGATTTCAAATTAACTCTTCTTTGCGAATAATATGACGTGGAGGTTTGTAAGACAATGAAGGTAAACAATGTTGGTATGAAATGAAGGCATCTTAAGACGATCAAGATAGCTGCAAATGGAGTGATGAAGTGACTCACTCTATGACGGGAATATTATGGGCATTGAAATTTATCAACCAGTCTACAATTGTCTTTCTATGCAACACATACTTGTGGTTTTGTATAACTCAGGAGCGTATAATACCTCCTGCTCCTGTCCTGCCCAGCTGAGCGATCGATCAGGAGATTTTCAGATGAATGAATTGACCATTTGTAGCGGGGCGATATCGTGAAGGAGAAGAAATAGGGAATCGACACCTTTCAGGATAAAAATTCTTCTTGGTAGGTAGTAGGCCACAGGCCGACACAGGTTTCAATATGTGGTCTGGTGATAACAGAGGCACACTTTTAACAGCAATCGGTTAGGATACGATATCGGTATCGGCGTTTATATTTGAGATTCTATGTTACTGTTATAAATATATGTTTTAATTAAAGCATGTAAAACGAACCCCTGCTAATCTCTGTCTAGCCCATTACTAAGAATAATTCATTTGCATTAAAGGATTACATTCACATCATCTGTCATTTGTGATATATGCGCCTTCATTCCTTCCTTTCGTCTGGGCCGAGGAGATTCGAATCAAGTCTCATCAAGATTTATATTCGGTAGCAGTCTGAGTGGGCGGCGCCAATTTCAATTACATGCCATAACTAGACGTTAGTTGAGTAAGGACGGGGGCAATTAATTAACTTCCATGTCATGTTGGACTACCTCAATGTAACGTTTAATTCGCGTAAGGAAGTACAACATTAAGGGATTAAATACCCCAATCACGTGGGGGTCAAATTCCAATGTGACGCATTCGACGATATTTCAGGCTTCTGGATGACGCATTTTATGATATCTGGGGCGACGTGACAAACATTTAAGATGGGGATAATAATTCCTGGAAAATGTCACATTTCTGTGTTTCCACTTTTCAATTCACCACTGCTGCCACCCAATAAGTTGGTCAACGGCAACGGTGGTCGTTGTCTTAGGCTCCTGTTACACGGACTATTTATTTAAAAGATATTGTAATTTGTATCTTTACAAGTATAAGTAACTTTCATGAAATATCTACTTAATAAATGTATATTTTATGCATGTAAGCATCACATATTGGTTACTCCTTGTTGTTCTTTTCCTCTTCTTTGATACTCAATTCCTTCACGGCTGCATTCCAAAATGACTTTTTCCCTTTTTCAACTTATTATCTCGGACTACATTTCGTTCTTTTTCTTTCTTCTGCCTGCCTGAACTGCAGAGTTGATAATAACGCCGAGAAGATATGATGATATAAAGACTGAGTTGACATCTCTCAAAACCGCCCAAGAACAGGGAACCAAAAGACTGGACATAATTAAAACCAGACTTTGTACTCTTTTCTGCATAGGAATATCACATATGCAGCTTTGTTTATTCCAAGTTCATTGAGGCGAAAGTTTCCAAATGCTTTGTTACCTCCACGGCCACCGGAAGTTCCTTTTTGGACCTTGTTTACGCGGGCTTATCAGGAGTGGACATCTTGTATAACAGAGTGTTTTGCAGTTTACACCATTACAAGAATGTTGGACGTGGGCATTTACGTGGTTTGAATCTGCGACATATTTAACAATTAATTCAATGTTAACTCGTATTTCAACCACATAAAATTCCACCAAAGTCCCCTCTTAAATTGAATATTAAAGCCCCTTCCATCTTCCAATATATCCCGACTGCCCCCTCTTCCAAACTTCCCGATCAGCTTGTCCCCTCCTCCTCCTTCTTCTCCGTTTGGCCAGCCTTCTTTCAGCTAGTCACTGCTGCCCAGCAGTAGCATCTGTCTCCTTCTTCTGGTCTCCCAAAGAAAGCTTGGAGGTCCAGCCAAAACCCATTTCTCCTCCGACGGACACAGCCTCCTCCTCCGAACGGACACAGCCTCCTCCGAGAAGAAAGCGTATGCAAAATCGAACAACCGTCGCTGCCACACGTCGTAGCCACCCGCATTATTTATTCTCGCTCGCGCGCAGCTCAGCCGAAGAGGCTTCTTAGCCTCCGGAGGTGTATGGAGAGAGGGGACGGGATTCACTATGAGGAGGCGAAGGGATGCGAGGCTGATACATCTCGGCTGATTTATATCCATTTACAAAATCAACCGCTAGATGGCGCGCTCAAAGCATTATCGATCGTCGTTCAAAAGAGCAGTTGTTCTGTGCTGCCCCCTGGCGGCCAAAACAGAAACTATAACGAATATATGAATGGATGTTTTCCAATCTGCGGCTTTCAAGATGAGAAGAAAATCTTTGGCGGCGTTCTTATCATTGTAGATTTTCTTTTTAAAAGTGACTCAAAACTCTTTTGCCGCAAAATAAATATTATGCAGAGTTCCATGAACCGTACCTTAGTCTGCTCCAGATCGAGTTCATTAGCTTGGCAGACGTCATCATGGCAAAATCCTTTCATATCATCGCCATCCTTGGAATTACAATAACAATAGCGTTTGGTCAGGAGGATGAGGTCAAATCTGCACCTGAAGACCACTTTCCTCGCATCCCTGACCTCCCTACAAGCCGTGAAATCGCACCCATCCACTTCCTCATCCAGAACAACATCACCGATTTGGAGACGACCCTACTGACCAGGGATGCCATCGGACCAGAGCTGAGCGAATTTGATGCAGTGCTCACCTATGGCATAGACCTCGACAACGACGAAGATGATCAAGATGTCCTATTAAAAAGTGGCCACTTTGAAGGCGACATTCTCGGTGTGTCCCTGTCCACATTAGACGACGTCTACGATAGTGACGGCGACGATGCCAACATCGTGTCCGCATTGGACATCAAGAACGCCATCATCAACACGTGGCAGCTGTGGCCGGCTGGGAGGGTGCCCTACGTGGTGTCCAGGGGGTTCAGTCAGCAGGAGCGGGGTGTGCTACAAAGGGCTGTAAAGGAGTTTAACAGCAGGGCAAAGTGTGTGGAGTGGGTGCCCCGGACG
>LR139842.1:0-15740 GCA_900659605.1 Tisbe holothuriae
CGGTGGATGAGCCCGAAAGGGTAGTACCTTGGAATAAACCGAAACCTGCGAACTAACAGTAGCAGGGATTAGGCCAGTGGCAATCCGGGAATTAAAAAAAAAACTTAACCTTAATGACACGGTAATACAACTGCTTTTACTTATAGGCAGCAACCCTAAAACACATTAAGAACCTAGATCCCAATTGCTTTGATAGATCTGTAATAAATAGCTTTCAAAGATTAATTTACATATAATTTATGCCCTCTCTAATGGACCGGATCGTTTATCGCTTATTTACAAGCCATAAATCCACAATCAGAACGAGCAACATTTCGGGTCCAATTCGAAATTCCATCTTGTAATCGATCGTCTTTATTTATTCTCATGGAGATTATTCATCATCTTTCTCCAATTCTTAATCTGTCGTCATTGTTACAAGAATTAGATCACCTTTTAAAAGCAGAATTAACCGTTTTGGGCGTTTTTCGGCTATAAAAATTCCTCCGTTGTCACTGCATTTGCAAAGTTACAAGGTTGTAAAAGTAGGAGGTGCTGCTCCATAATAATGGTCTATTTGGCACAGCTTTGGACCACTTTTTAAACCCTTTTCAATGCTCAACAAAGGCAATCAATTATACATTTTGTCGCCAGGTTGATAGTAGTTTCCATGCTAGATCTTGATCATGGGTTTTTAAGAACCAGTTCTATTCTTAAGCTGTTATAATCTACACCTAGGTCAGCAGCAGCAGCAATAAAGCTTTAGAGGAGTGACTGATAATCGACCTAGTCTATCCAGAGAATCATCGAACCCATCTTTACAACATCACCATAATGACACCCAAAGCGCATTTTTTAAACCTCGCCTTGAAATTCTTTGCTCAGAGGGGGATCACTGACCAAGGAGAGAGAGAGAGAGAGAGAGAGAGAGTATCGCTGACAATATTCAAAGTCAGACTCGGACCAATTTCACAAGTAACGCGATGGACAAATATTTTGATCTCGGCCGATTTTCATGGGAAGGGAAAAGAATCCTTTGTGACTTTCTCGCCTTATAATTGCTTCGTGCTAAAATTCGTTACGGACTTCTGAGAGTTTCTCGCCTTTGTGTAGCATTAGCAGCGTATAATAAGGACAAAAAGTACACAGTGGAGTTTATTTTTGAGGGATTTTGTAGTTTGATCCCCTTTCAAATCGCTTTTATTGTCATCTTTTTATGGTTCACAAAAGTTAATGATAATAGTGATAATATCGACATTTTTGGGCATCCTTTCAGTGGCAGCAAACAACTATGTTTATTAATAATATAATAATGATAACAAATAAAACTATTTTTGGTATGATCGCGTTGTGAGAATATGTAAGCTACGTACGTATAACATGTTCTTGTCTGTCCGCCAATTTGAGGAGCTAATTATGTTAATAACAACTTGTTGTAGACTCTGCTTCCTCCTCTATTCACATAACGACAGAGATCGATCTTTAACTGTGTGTGTAAAAAACGAAGGGGTTTACTTCGTCCGCCTAATAAAGATCATTGGGACCACAAAAAGCGGCTTTGTAACTCCCTAGCAGTAGTTCAGCACATCAATCATGAAAGAGCATCTGACAAGCGGTAGTAGTTGTTGTAGCTCAGCCCTGCTATTCTACTGAGGCGGGGAGGCTGAGGGGCAGACGGGTGGCGAGAATGCCTTGGGGGACTTGGGCTCAGACCCGGGAGAGATGCTCGACCCGACTGGAGACGGCGTGGACCGTTTGTTGTTCTGCAGCACGTAGGGTGAGAACCGGTGCATGCTGAGCGGGGATGCGGAGGGGAACACGGGCCGTGGGGAGGAGATCTGGGACGCTGTTGATGTGGGGGAGGACAGCGGGGACGGGGAGGAGGATGTGGACGACGTTGAGGTCGTGGTTGGGGTTGAAGAGGAGGCGAGTTGGAGTCCGGCTGCGGCGGCTGCCTGCATGGCACTCCACTGGCTGAGTAGAGAAGGGGGAGCGGTGACGGCGGGAGAGGGGGCGGTAGTGGGTGTCATACCGGCCATGCTGGCAGCAGCTGCTTGGCTAGCCCTGTACTGGTATAGCAATGCCTGGATGTCAGCTGGTGAGGCTGGGGTGCCCGGTGGGCGTCCTGCTGCACCTGGTGCGCCGCCACCCATGAGCATCATGGTCGCCCTGGCCTTCTCTGCGGCAGCTGCGGCCATCATGAGGTTGTTGTTGTCCGCATCCATGTTCTGGGACATGCTCGCCATGAGTCCCGCCTGCTGCGCCGCTGCTGCCCTGAACAGGAAGGCTGGGTCCATGAACCCTGGAGGCATCGGGGCAGGGTGTCCAATTCCGTACAGATCCGTCTCATACTCATTGAGCCTGGAAGAGTCGCGGAATCCCTTTGCAAACGGGTTGGAGTCAATCTTGAGCTTGGTGATGAGCTGGTTCTGGTAGGCGGTGACTGCCGTGAAGACCGTCTCTGGGAAGATGTATGTGTGGTAGAACTCCTCATCAAGGTTGGTCACATCAGCATTGCTGGCCCCCTCAGGGCGCATGACAAGGTGCACCCGGGGTTGGAAGCGGTGCATGGAGTTGAGAACCATCTAAAAGGAGAGATTGATATTATTATATATCTGTACAGCAGCATCATAAGACTGGTCGTAAAAGTTCTAATCGAAATATGAAAACCCATCGGGTGGAAATTATAGCCTTTTGCCTTTAAAGCCCCAGCCGTAAAAGAAGGAAAGATGGTCGTCGTCGTCGTCGGCATAATATGAGAACACAAAAGATGAAGAAGAAGAAGGAAATCAAATAGGTTTTTAGATCGATTGCGCGAAATCCCATTCTTGAAAAGAGGGCGTGGCGCATAAAAGATGGTTTTAAGAGCACATGAGCTTAGGAGGAGGAGGAGGAGCCAATATCAATTCGTTTTCATGGATCATCATAATCGAAGAAGACGAAGACTTTGCTCCAGCATCACGTGATCCATCAAAAACCTCGAGCTCTGTGATTAGAAAACACGATTTTCTGCACTTTCATTAGAACTGAAGGAACACACAAAGGATGAAGAAAGAAGAAGAAGAAGAAAGTCAGTCTATTTCGTGGCCAAAACCGCTCTCAAAACCAATTTCAGACTCGGTTGATTTTCTTCTCGTGACTCTTTGCTTAGCCAATCTTCTTCATATGGAAGTGCTAGCTCAGCTCTGCTGTATTCTCCATATACGAGAGCTCAGCAACTAACACAACAACAAAGTCGATAGGTTGTCAGCTGTCACTGATCATTAGAAGCCTGTCTTCAGATTAGGACGAACCTCAGCTCTGCCTTATACTCCAATGCATATATACAAAAGAAGGAGAAGTTTTTTGGCCTGAGAATCGTGAATGTGAAACAATGGGAGGCCATTTGTCATCGACGGAAGAGAGACGGCTTCAAACGTCCCTTAGAAATAACAAAAAGTACCTTTGTGTATATTTCAATTTCAAATTGTGATTATTACTGTGGATTTGTCGAGTTTAACAGACTCACGCAATGTCCATAAATGTGAGATCGACACAGGAAGAGAGCCGTCATCTAATCAAAACTGTCTCAAGCAGCGGAGAAAAAGTTTATAACGAAAAGTGACACTTTTTGTGATCACTTTTTGCGGGGGATGCCAAAAAAACGATGATTGGCAGTCACAGTTACAACAATAAAAATCAATCAAGCGAATCTACATACACACGAAACGAATGAGTTTATTCAAAATATAGAGCAGGTGTTGGAATTGCTGTTATTATTTTAAGAAACAAAACTCAGTCTCAAATTTCCTTCTCCACGTACTGAAGAACATGTTTCTTTCTTCTCACATCAGTCACTGCAGTGGAATTCTCCCTTCAATTCAGCCGCCCTCAGCTCAGAGATGATTGAAGAGAACTAGTTAGAGACAGAGCTGAGACCACCCACCCATGCAAAAAAGGAATTCCGATTTTTACACCAACTCTTTTCTCCTCCTCTACTACTGCCATATAAAGAAAGGGTTTTTACCCTGAAGCCCTTTTCTTTATCTTTACAACAGCTCCCCGGAGTCCAAAAACTTGTATTTGTGCCGTACCCCTCTTTTTTCTTTGGAAAATTTCGTGTGCACTCTCTCTCTCTCCTCTCGCCATAGCATCTTTTTACGGCTGTAACGGTCGTAATACAAAACTTTGGAGTAAGGGGTCATACTTGTCCTAATCTCTGAGAGTAGTGAGAGTGACTTAGTGCAGTCAGTACCACCATTGCGTATGAGCCAACTGTCGACTCAGTCGACCCCAAAATATCTTGGCAGTGCGTAATGAATGCCTTGCTTTAATTAGATTACACACCCATGTATGCACGAAGCAGCCAAGGCTGTAACAGGACGCGCTAATGCTTGCACTCAGAAGAGAGGTCAAAAAGTCTAATTTCTGCAGCTGCAGTGAGTGCGAGGATGATGATGATGATGATGTCGTGCTCAAACATGTCGTGACCTAGCTGGCCTGAGCAGGAAACACACCGACAGGCTCCATTTAAAGTTTAAGGACTTGTGAAGTTGTTAAAACCTGATGCATGCGGTCGACGAAGGAGAACAACGGTCAGAAGGAAGATTTAATAAGTCTTTGTTTTGCACACATCTGGCCCACCCAAGGAAAATTAGGAAATATGGCCAAGGCAAATAGTGAAGAAAAGGGAAGTTCAATTTACAGCTAGCTAGGAATATGGGTGCATGAAATATGAGTGTAATTCTCACCTGGCCAGTCTTGTCCATCTCGTTGTTGGTAAGCTTGACCTTCTCAAAGGAGACAACCTGCTTCCTCAGCTGGTCACCGGTGTATGGGGCATCAGGGTGTGGGTAGAACCGGTGTGGGGGTGGAGGGTCAGCCTTGCCAGCCACCAACCATGATGACCGGTGGTAGGCATAGCGGTAGCGCTTGTTGTCACAGGGAACAATGTCCAGAAGGACAAAGTATTTTCTATCCGGGCGTAGGTTGGTGAAGCTACATCTGACAGTGGGGAACATGCGCCTATAAGGGAGAGAGAAAAGGGGGTATGTCATTACAAGGCCATGTGGCAAATACATATTTTCCCCTCTGAGGAATGACTGCTATTGAATTATGATTGTTGCCAAATTGCCGCCTCTTTTCTGAACGCAAACAAAAGTTTGTTTCCCTCATCAAAGTATATCATGCTACTAGTACTGTGGTGGCAGCCAAGCGAGCGTTCTTCTAGCTTCTGACAAATTGGCCTCGCTCATGCAACGCGGTTTGTTGGCAAAGGCTTCTTTCTCTCGCCTCAAAAAGCGACATCGATACCGATCTAAAACTGTTTTTGTTTTCTCCTTGCAGGGCCAAGAAAAGGAATCTTTAAAACGATGATTTGCCGCTCCTAATCATAAAGAGAACACGAAGAACAAAAACGCCTTTCATGCCTCTAGGTGCCAAATCTCCCCTCCTCACACCTTCAACCGTTCATGTTGTAAAAGTCATAAGAGTAATTAACTCTGTGATATAGAATTTAATTATGGCAGTAAATGGCACATAAATCTCTTCTTTTCCGAGGAGGGGTGTTTTCATTCGCGCGATCTTGCTGCAGCAGCAGGACCACCATCATTTAAAAAGAAAGAGAGAGAGCTTCTCGATTCGCTCTTTTACTGAGATGAAAATCCGAATTTATAGCTGCTAGGAGAGAATCGGGCAATAAGAAGAGGGCTCGGTTGCTGAAATCGCCTATCCTCGCTTTTCCATTGACCTCTTGACTGTAATCTCCATAAAAGTTTAACGAAATCCGACTCAAGTAGGTCCCAAGTTAAGAAGCGAATAGCCCTGGCTTAGACAGCCTCAAATGAGTGTCTATAACTGCTAAAAAGGTGTTGGTTTTACGACAGGGTAAAAAGGGAAAATTGATTCTAGAGAGCGTGAGTATAACGACTTTTAAAACATGTATTTTTACACAATCCAATGAGGTACAAGTCAATGAAATCGAAATCAATCACCACGATGACGTTTTCCTTTTGCCTAATGCGCCATACGACGTGGCCTATTTAACCGCATAAAACCTGCTTTGACTTCTTCTCCTCCTTTGTATTGTTAAAAAGAAGTGTTTGTGGTTTTGTTAACCGTTTAGGCATTCAAATCATACCCAGATAAAAAGTTTCAGCCCGTGAAAGCTGCTGCAGCTACTGCTCGCTGTGTAATATCAAAGCGTGCGCTTGGCTCAGCCGTGCCTGGCCACTGCGCGCTCAGCCGCCTGCCGCCACCGCGTCGTCGTCTACAAATCCCCTTCTTATATCACCGCCATATTCCCGCCCCCTTTTTCCGCCAAACCGCCGGCAAAGCTTATTTTCTGCAACTCACCTTCCCGTCTTCGTAATGATCATCTCGGTCTCCAGGTCGTGGAACTTGTCCCACAGGTCCTTGGTCTCGAGCACGCAGTCGACGATCCTGAGCTCGTCGCAGTTGCACTTGTTCTTCATGACGCGGTCCTTGCGGCTGTGCTTCTTGGTCATCATCTGGGGGCTGGACCGGTTCTTGCCGCTTGAGTCCTTGTTGTGGTGGTGGTGGTTGTTGTTGTTATGTTGGGGTTGGGGCTCTGAGGCTGGAGAAGAGCGAGGGCTCGGGGATGAGGAGGAGGCCGCCAGGGAGTCTTCCATATGGCGATGTTGCTGGTGCTGCTGGTGTTGTTGTTGCTGCTGCTGCTGCTGTTGGGCATTTTGTGCTAGGCGAGCTGTAATGTAAAAATAAAATAGAATAATATTAATGTGCCAGGAGTCTAGGAAAGTATTAGATAGTCTAAATCTATTTTGATCAAAGGTTTAGAACTTTCGCGTATTTTAATTATTAAATACAAGCTATTAAGAGAAATTATTGGGTGCAATGAGCTTCACTAATACTTACTCCAGAGTAAGTAGTAGTAAAACTCATTGATTGGGTGCCACGGTGAAATACTGACAAAACATTGGCCCTATTTTTCATAGTTAATAACTTAATTTGAATAAATGCAGACATTTAAAAATAGATGGGCAAACTTAGTGTTAAAAAATGTCCAAGTTTTTTTTGTTTCTTTTTTCCTGTCAAGTTTTCATATTGGGGATCTTGCTAGGAGGATTTTTAACCATTAATAAAAAATTCTTTACCCAGAATGGAGGTCTGTGTCTGCTCTAGAATCTTCCTCCTCTGCGCCTCCACATCAGCTGCCACGTCCTTCTGCATCAACGCCGCGATCGAAAAGTTGGAGATCTTCAGCGCCTTGGTGGGCTTGGCAGCGGCCTTGTGCAGCACGGAGGAGGGCTCCTCCGAGTCGGAGGAGGACTGCGCCTGGTGGGAGGTGGATGGCGGGCTGCTCGGAGGCGAGGAGCTCTGCCGTGCTCCGGACAGGGAGAGGTTGGGTGACAGCGGCGAGAACATGTTGTTGCACTTGCAGGCACTTCTAGTTCAGTGGGCACATACGGCTAAGGCACACAACTTGTGAAGGGCACGTGAAGGACAATGCTGTCCTTTGTGTCTAATTTGTCCTTAATGTTTTAAATCCTTAAGATTTCAATTCAGTCTTCCTTCGTCTTTGGCTTTCAACAGATGACTGAAAAGTAAGATGATCATCATCAGGTGAAAGAACAGTGACGGGGAGAGTGGAGCGCGCGCGCTGTAGTATAGGAGGAGGAGTCTCTCTCGCTCGGAAGAGGCGTCGCCGGCTCCTCCGAAGATAGGGAAAGAAAGGTGAGGAGAGGAGGTTCGATGGCGGTTTGCCACTTCATCGGCCGCCAGACCAAGTAGCTTTGGAATTCGGAGGAGAGAAGGAAAAATCAACGTCTCGCTACTTGTGAGGTCTGCTGCTATCTCTTCTCGTTCTTCTCGAGGGAACTGTAGCAGCAGCAGCAGAGGAATGCAGAGAACACAGATACACAGAAATGAATCTGGATTCTTCTTCTTTTAACATGATTTATGATGCTGAAAATCGGACAGACTTTCTTCTTCTTCTTCCAGAGAGACCGATGTGGAAGTTCGACCTCTTGGCCTCGGAAGGAGATCATGTTCTTACGCTGATTATAATCGCTGGGCTTGTTATGTGAAGAAGGCAGAGAACCGTGTTAAAAGCATTTCGCTGATAAATGATGCTGCGATTCATTCAAAAGTGATTGAATGTTGCTGCCTGTTTATCAACCGTTTAAATGGACGTTCATTCAAAGTGTTTTGGGGGTAAACACGACAACAAGTTTTGTTCAAATTTGTTTAGATTCGACTTGGGAGATGAAAGTCTCAGTGAAGGAACATGAGTAAATGGTATTTGGCACCTACAAGAGTTGCATTAAATGCAGGAGAAGTTAAGGACCAAAATATCTCTGTTGAAACAAAGGACCATTAAACCAACGCTCCTCTGATTTTCCCACCGATTTTCCTTCAATCCTTCGATTTCTTCCCTCGATATCGGATTTCATGTTGACAACATTGGAAGTCTATTTTTGGCATTCTCTCTCCCCCGAATGAGTAATAAATGAATGGCATGATCAATCATGGTGGCTGACAGTGGAACAGTATCACTGCATAAAATCTACCTTTTAAATCCCTATTTTAGGAGTTATTTTAACCACCGTGGGTGCAAACATCATTAGGGCACAGTGGACGTTTATGGGGAAACTGTTTATTGTAGATACTAATCCACTGTAGCCTGCATTGTCTTACTTTGGCACTCATCGCCGAGATTAAGTTGAGCAGAGTCAACAATCGTTGCTGTTATTTTTGCATCGAATGTCCGTGAGAAAATGAAGCTGCTGCCGTGTTAATGACTTTGGTGAAACAAGAGAAAGAAGCAAAGAGTTGAAGAACGCTTTTATTTGCATGATCTTATTAGACTGCGTGTGTCACGGACGAGACGGATAATGATAACATTACGGAGGAGGGCATTCGGGGTTACATTATTTTACAGTTACTGTATATTTTGTAACGGTTATATCCAACCATTATTTAGGTTAGGTGATTGTTCATTAAGTTGTAAAGTTTGTTTAAGTGTAACTTTGAAAAAGTAATTGTAAATAACCCTGCAACCACAAGTACAGCAGTAGCTTCATTGTTGCGTGCATTGTTGTTGTTGCCGCTGTCTGTGTATGATGACTCTCCCCTCTCTACTACTCCCTCAGTCTCCTCTTTGCGTGCTAATTGCTATATTCTGCTCAGAGGGAGAGGGAGTCAAAACCCTTTTTATAACATGTCTCAATCCGGGATTGACTGTAATCACACATTCGTCATTGAAGCCTTCAATATGTGCATGATTCAATTTCGGAAAAGACTCTTCTTTCTTCAATGTGTCGTGCAATGCAGAGGAAGCGGGAATAAGAATATTTCTTATTCTGCTCCAATGATGGGAAGAAGGAAACAATTGCCGTTTGGAAGCGAGAGGCGGTAATTAAAATATTCGGGAGGAGGAGATTAAAAAACGACAATTTTGCGCCTTGTTCATAAAAATGAACGAGAGTGAATTGCAATTTCCGAGGAGGAGGAAAGTTATTTTATGAGAATGCTGTATTTGACTAAAGAGCCTTGAGCTTCTTATGCGGATATATCAACAGAATAAAAGTAATGTTTTATTACTTAAACCCTTATGTGAATATAGATGACTTTATTTGGTAAAATCCTAGGAAATCAATGGACGTACGAAATTAGATGAAGATCTTGGAATCTGAAATCGATTACAGATATGAAGTTGGCCAAATAGTTTATCTTGCAACGACTCCCAAGGTGCAAATTTCACAGTGTAATCGTCATTATAGAACTGTTAACTTTTTGTCTTCCAGTTGCGTGTTGGGTTAAAATGAACTATTTTGAGCTTTACTGTATTATCGCCTCCTGGAACGAATGCCTAATTCTATAGAATACAATGTGATGACTGAGATAAGGCTCGAAAGATAACAGCAGTAAATTGTTTACAGAATATTAGAGGATTTTTGTTCTTCATTGCATAGAAGCAGATAAAATAGTTATCGAATTAATTGAGACCACAGTAAGATTTGAGCTTCCCATGGTCCTGAGACCCAACTTTCCTAAACAAATGCGAGTCTCGTGCCGTGCCCGTTAGCTCAGCACACTCTTTGGTCGCGGTTTGAAGCCGTCGCACAAAAGGCGAATTCGTCTCACATCAAATAAAGCGAAAATAGCATCAACGTCTTTGTGGAAGGGATAAAAGGCGTGAAATAATGCGCAATTGACGGGAAGAAAACGGGGTAAAATATAGGCGAAAGAGAATTTGGTGTTTTGTGCATACCGACCAAATAAGACAGAATATGTACACAAAATGGTCATAAAGAGACACAAGCCTTTCTTCAAACAGGTGCTAAAATTATAGCAGTGGTACCCTAAATTCCTTCCTTACAAGATGTCATCTGGGCATGTGCAAATAGAAAAAATCCTGAATAACCGCAAGACTGTTCGTACAGTTGAATCTCTATGTTTAGAAATGAAACCTAAGCTAAAAAAAGGTGGCCATACCTGTCCCAATATTTGTTTGCATTTAACCCACATTTGAGTATTATACCAACCCTCCTTGTCCCCTAATGTGCAATATGTTTGGCATTCCTTTCGCAGGTGCTTCCGACTTTGAACACACAACGCCTTCACCCCCATTCAAGAACCAGCATGCCACGCATTCTATCTTGGAAGACTCCCTTTGAAAAGTAGTAGGAGCCCATTCTTTATCCTCTTTTTGCGAAGAGAGAGACAAGACAGGCAATGAATGAGGAGAAAGGCGAAAGGCATGCATGCATTCAGAGCACACTATTTGTTCAGTTTGACTTCCCGCAGAGAAAATCTCATTAGTAAATGACCACCTTGAAGTGAGCAAGACAGATTGGGGAGACTCAAGTCGCATTACATTAGACACTGATTTTGCTACTACAAAACGCTACTACTATATGTAACCTATGAGTCTATAACGTTGAAGTAATCCAAACGTGTATAATTGGTAACTTAACCTATAACGTCTTAAATTAATCCAAATATGCACAAGAGGCTACTTAAGGTTGTTAGATCATTTCGGCTCGTGTCGGTATGGTAACGATGATCCTTTGATTCCGCTCCCTTTAAAGACACTTTTACCGCCGTAAATTGAGCTAAAACTCCCTGATTAAGCAATTGAGGTCGTCGTCATGAAACCATTTGTCACGACGGTATTTTTATTGCAGTCGTTAATGATGCTGTTGTAAATTAAATCAAAGAGATCCGGCCGTGAAACGAAGAAAAGAGGCCTCCAAAGAGTTCATTATTGGAAAATTGTTTTTGAACGTGGCGCCGAAGAAGGAAAAACGATTTTCCGAAGAAGTCGTTTTCTCTTTTAATATTAAAATATAGGAACAATTTCAATGTCCGTGATTTTGGAAAATTGCGCTGAGAAAATCCATGTTATTTGACCGATACGTACATGACAGTTAATGCCATCAAATAAGCCAAATATAAAATGTTTGCTAATCCAAATTTTAACACAATTTTCTAGTTATCGTCATGGTTTAATTACCTTCATCATGAAACACATTCCATGATATCGCAATGATATTCAAAGGGTAATCCGTCAAATGAAAATCGGCCGAAACATCAGTCAAAACAACAAGTTGTGGGAGGAGGGATTGCCCAAAAATGAAGAGTCAACAGGCTTAAAATCGATCTTTGTCAATCAGAAATCCAATTTAGGGATTAAGGTGACACATTGTTTGATCAGAGAGGCTCTTCTTTTTCCGCTATTAACGTCATGAATTGCCGTCGTCGTCATATTTGTGGGCGTGACGACACCAATGAGGGCGTTGTAAAGTGGGCGCTGGGCGCATTCCGCCAATGTCACTAATGTGGCGTCGAACGGCGTTTCTATTCGTCAGGATTAGACTTGTAGTTTGGCAGTTGTTCAGGAGGTATTTATTGCCTCAGATCTCGATAAAACAAATATTTATTGGGCTGTAAATATCTGCATTTTATTCAACTGGCCAAAGTTTTCTTATTAAATATGACCGTGTCAGCAGGTGAAGAAGATTCAATTTATGGTCCTAAATTAGTATAAATATTAATTAAGGTAGCAGCATTCCTCTAAATGGAATTCCCTCTCTTCAATTACGGATTATTCAATGACACCGCCATTTACCGCTACACGCCTTTCACTTCGCCATTAGAGATCCAAAAATACACAAACGAAAAAAGCAGTCTAATGATAAACGATGGAGGAACAAGAAAAAGAGCTCCTCGAGGTGAGAGATGTAGAACTCCAAACCTGCCGCGCAAATAGCAAATAATAAAACCGAGGATGGGTTTACTAAACATTATGGTATGATTTTAGGGGTATACAAATCAAATAGTTACGGAGCTGTTAAGAACCTGTTAGGGAACCTTTAATAGTCTAAGTAACTTTTGCTTTTGAAACTTTTCAATGTTTTTAGAAACGCTGCTCTTGAGACGAGAAGCGTACAATCATCATCTACAGAACTCTCTAATTGAATTTAAATTGTGCAGTGAGCTTCTTCTTCTGTAGATATAATCATGCATCGTGTAGGGATTATATTCTACACACAAACCACAAACCCAAGCAGCAGCAGCAGCAGCTCCGCCCTCTTTTCTCTCCATCCATTACAATTTTTGAATTTTACCGCCACTTTTTTCTGATTGATTGATTTCGGCCGGGTGAGGTAATTATAGTTAATCCCAGCCTTGCTTTCTAGTTTCTATCATCAGGAAATGGTAGCATTTGCTTGAACATCAATCATGGGATAAGCAGAGGAAAGAAAAGAAGACTCTGCCAAAAACAAATAATCATTATAATAATAATAAACCGTCGTCTCCCGGTATCATAAGGAAAAGCGGTCTCCAATTTGCCATTTGTTTTCATCCCAAGGAAATGATGCTCGTTTTAATTCCCATCTGCGATGTTTTCCGCCGTCCAATTTTTCACACCATAAACTTCTTTCCCGCTTTTAGAGATCTTGTTGTATTTTCATTGACAGGCTCATTACCATTTGTAATTAACTCGATTAGAGTCGGTGGAAATTAAAGCTGGATACGATTGCACAGCAGAGCGTGAAGTAAAAATGTCATTTGCAATGTAAATGTTTTGTAACGTGATATTTTCCTGTTGTCACATTATATGACCTACTTACGTTTATTTTACCTTAAATTGTGCATGAATAAAACATCGAATAAAACATCAAAAAGGCAATCGTCTATAATTACACGTTTTCAAAAAGTATCCCATAATCAACTTCAATCTCACATGATTAAAAAACTGCATTGAATGGAACTGTCAAACAAATCCATCGGAATAAAATACAATCATAATATATTCTTTTTACTCGATCGCATGTTGCGATGAAAACATTTTGCGAGTCCGAAAAATATTCTGTCAGTTTGCGTGTTTTAAATGTCAAAAAATTCCACTGTTATTTTTATGCCGAGTAACTCTTTTACACAAATTTTACTTCCAACCAAAGCTGCTGATTAGAGACATGAGGTTTAAAATTTTAGCTCTCTACGCCTACGGAGCATGAATCTATTTGTTGGATTCAATTTGTCTCTTTTTGCACAAATATGATGATATTATAATTTGGACGCTGTTGAATTGTCAACTTTTGAAAGGCAGGGAAATATTTTAAATGCATAAAAATGGAAGTTTTATTGTTCATTCTGGAACAATATTAGCACAAAAATCACGGTAAAGTGAATGATTGTTTTCTGTTTTAAACAATATATTATACTTCAGCAATCTACAGTAGTTTCGTGTCAATATTAATTGCAAAAAACATGTAAAACGCGAAATAAAGTCATCATCACCACATATTCCATGTCTAAATCCAACTCTTTTTAATCCAACATTACACCATAATCACAATCAAGTCTGGCGCCACAAATCTTTAGGCTATTTTTAGACTTCTGCGACAATTACTCTGACACTTGTATGATTAGAAAGTTAGGATATCCGAGTTAAAATCAGGAATGCTCACACGAAGCATTTGTTTATTGTGTTTGGTAAAAATCGTTATCAGCTCGCCTTTGATAATTTATCTTTGAACGGCATGATGCCAAAATTTGGTGTTTTAACCATTCAAGTCTGTCGAATTGGGTGGCCTTTTAAGGGATGCCACTTTGTAAAATTGCCTAGTTTGAATAGGAATTTGGAATCTTTAGGCATCCTGTTGTCTCCTGTCTCCTGTAATCAGTGCTCTGAATGGTTAGCAAGCACACAATGTGTGACAAATGAGCCGACTCTTCAATCTCTGCTTTATGGTTTCAATTTGGAGGCCGGAGGAATTCCATTCTCTCAGGAAGAAGAGGCCAAAATGTCAAAGGCGAGAGATAGTTATCGGAAATAACTCTCGGCGGAGCAAATGGACTATTTATTCCAGCACGCAAAACGGTCTCTGACGTAATGGCGCGGAAGATTTCCCTTATTCCTCGACCCTAACACGTTGTTGCTCTTTCTTCTTCTTCTTCGTTATTGAGTTATATCCTTGATAGGATGCGGAGCGGCGGCAAATTCGATTTTCCGCTCTCTCTCCCTCTCGCTCTTCCCCGGGTTGGAATCGATCATTATTGGCTATTCCTCGTCCTCCTTTCTCGGCTATAATGGGGAATTGCCAATGATATAAGAAGGTAACTAGACGGGAAAGTATATATGAGAGTATTGAGAAAACAGTCAAAACACCACCATTAAATGACTTGTGTAACAGCCATCTTAGTTAAGAGTATACTGTTGATCTTTCCCGTCTATGTCATGTTCTATATTTCATTGCCCTGTCCCCATGTCGGCCGCTCCTGCTCCATCTTTCCCTGATTGGAATCTTGCTACCACCACGTTCCAGCGAAAGCGTTAATTCAATTGAAGTGAGTGTTTGTTTGTTTGGGAGTAGTAAATAATAGGAGTAGTAGCATATGTTGGCTTTACCTCAAATTGATAGATGATCCTGATACTGCTCAGAGCTGAGATTGCGCTTACAAGATAAATGGGGAGAGGTTTAATTTACATCGAGGTATGGGAGGGAGAGAGATATTCGTGGTTTATGGATGAAGGTATATATATGGTTTCTTACGATAAATTCAAATTGGATGTTTGTCTCATCTCCATAGTTCCCACTTATGTTCCATTTAATGTAATAAAACCTATCCTTGACATATATTTATCATTGTTTCGCTTACAGTTTCCATTCTTTTATGGTGACACTTTACAATAACGCTTACTTTTTACGATTGTTTTTGCTCATCTCGCCCTTTTCATTCTCTGAATATAAACATGATTCAATTTCATAAAAAGAAGATATATGGTCTCATGTCAAGACAACTGTAGAGCAAACATATGGAATGAAATAGCAAACAATATCAATATCATTGCGGTGTGTAGGGCGTTTTTCATTTGTGAATGCCACCTCTCCTCCGCTATTTTATCGCTTTCAAAATGAAAATGTGTTTGAATTGTGTCAAGGAATGTGAAATATGATGATCCTCCTTTCAAGAGGAATCGTATTAGAAAGTCGCTGGTGTCACAGAAGGATCCAATTTGGTGATCGATTCGAGTGTATTTTCAAATATGATGACTTGTCAAAATAGATGTCACATATTTTATACTTCATGAATGTTCCAAAACATGCCATTGAGGAGGAGCACAATATGGCGATGATTATTTCCGATCTCGTGCGTGAATCTTCATCCGGTGAAGACAATTTTTGCAAGAGAGAGAGAGAGAGAAAAATAGAATGAATAGAAAAATAAAGAAAATGTTATAATAATAGACTAATAAAAAAATCACAAAATATGAAGTGATACAGATAAAA
>LR139843.1:0-23259 GCA_900659605.1 Tisbe holothuriae
TAGTCGGACGACTATCGACTATATATCGACTATGGCAAATCGACCACAATTCGACTATATATCGACCATGAAAAGTCAGATTTTATAACATAAATAGGAGAAATACCAATTATGCTATTAAAAATAATATTATGGGTAAAATATTAATACGAAAATTCTCAAACAACCTTATTATTATAAAATACCATTAGTAAAACTTTTTTTGGCCAACAAAAATGTGGTATTATATTAATGCAAAGTAATTAATCAACATTGTTCACTCAGAACTTCTGCCATTTTTGCTTAATACCTACTAAATAATGTATTATTTAAATTGTATGTTAAGACTAACATAAAAGTAATGTTTAGATAAATATGAATTAGTACAATGGCTGTGCATTATTATATTATTTACAGTATACATTAAAAATGTATATTTTGTATTTAGTTTTATATATTTTTTGCTAACTCATTTATAGAATAATATATATTTTTAAATAGTTCTAAACTGGTTAGAAAACATATTAAACTCACTTTTAATTAAATTATGCTTTATGATACATTTTACAATTGATAATACAATCTTATTATGGGTTTTTACTTTTTTTAGTTTAACCAGCTGCACAAAGGCACTATTCTACTTTATTTTACACTTTTATTTTACATAATATAATGAGATTTAATAAATTATTTGCAAGTTACTAGTTTTGATAATAAAAATAGCTTTATAATTACTTAAATTAACGTATATATTAATATAATATGCATGAATTTGAATTTTTTCGTTTTATGTTATGAATTTGGAAATAATATAGTCGATATATGGTCGACTTTGGTCGACTATGGCAGCTCATAGTCGAAATCGAAAAACGACTCTCTCTGGATACCCTAATCCACAAACAGACACACGATATGACGGAAGTATCTCCTCCCTACTCTTCTCGTCACTATTAGGTATTCATTGTACGTCTTTGCTCCCTGTTCAAACACAGAAAAATGGGGGAAAGGCGGAAAGGCGGAGAAAAACTTTTGGGGAGGTTGGTCATATTATTATGAAAATGAGATTGACAATGAATCTTGGTCAACCGATGTTTTTGTGTGAGACCCTTGGTGGTGGAGCTAACTCAATAATTCACTTCCAGATGAACCTCTGCCACCCGCCAAGACTAAAACTACGGTCAACATGAAGAGCTCCTTTGAGCCTTGCTGCACTTTGCTCGTGCTACTGGCAGCATTCTCACCCTTGGCAGGTAGCAGCAACGGAAGCTCCAAGCTCAGACGCAGTGTAACGGGCACCCGTCTAGGGCCAGCATTACATATCGAACCCCCTGCAAGGGTACTATTTTCAAACGACACTGGTAGGTGGTGGTTGCTGATTATTTTAAATTGAAGAACTGAACAATATTATACCATATCGGTGCAATTGCAGAAGACGTACCAGTCTCGATAAAATCGGCATACACATGTTTAGAGAAAAACTAAGGGTTCCACAGTGTTTTTCAGCCTATTTTACATATAATGACAGCTAAGGACTAAATTTCATCACCATCCAGTATCAGAAATATGGTGCAAAAGTTGAGCATAGATGGCTTTTGCTCCAAAAACTGGTTATTTAAGTAGTCTCAAAAATTCTTACTTTCATCCCTCAAACAGCCCCGCAGGGCTAGGTTAGGGGCTTGGGGGCTATGTAGGGGCTTAGGTTAGGTGCCCTGCAGGGCTAGGGCTCCCGCAGGGCTAGGAAAATAAGAGGAAAACTGCATTCATGTCATAATGCTAGGTTAGGTTGGGTCAGGCAATTTAGCTCTAGAAATCTGTAAATTTTGCTGGATGGTCAACTTTGGCATAGCTTTAATGCTACTAAATAATGTCCAAATGAATTGATACTGGGTTATTTAATGTAAAATATTCTGAAAATTCTGAAAATAACCTTAGTTTTACACTATCTTCATAAATTCTGATTTTATCAAGAGTGGTACGTCTTCTGCAATTGTACCTACAATATCACTATCTAGGTGTGATACTCGACTGTGCTGCCCATGGCGTTCCCTCTCCAAGGGTCACCTGGCAGACCTCGGACGGCCAGCCCGTTCCCGTCCTACCATCCGGCGCAGGCTCTTTGGGGGCGCTTCGACAGGTGCTGCCACACAACCACTCGCTGTACCTGCCCCCGTTTCCAGCCCACTCCTACCGACCGGAAGTCCATGCGGCTGGCTACAGGTGTGTGGCGGAGAGCGAGAGTGGACGAGTGGTCAGCAGAACTGCTAGAGTGAAAGCAGGTAAGTGGGCAGGATTACCATTTTTTTCTTATTTATTTTGATGCTGAATCAATTTATAATATTGTCTATATCAAGGGCATAACTATACTTTTTTATTAAGATTTAATAAAAGATATATTGATTTTATAATTTCCAGTTCTTCGCGCCCACCTTGACATACACATAACGTCCCAGCCGGTGACTCCGGGCAACCCAGCCCTGCTCAGCTGTCAGGTCTCTCCGCTGGCCAGGGACTACACTGTGGTGCGAGAGTGGAGTAGAGACGGACAGAGGGTTGCTAGAAGAGGGGAGCAAGATGAAATGGGTAATTAATAAGAGTACTTTTACTGTCAGTATATTTACCAAAAGTGTAATCCACTCTCAGGACATCTGGAGGAGTATTTTTGTCATGAAAGGGACACAGACAAGCCTCATTTTTTTTTACTTATATTGCCGGGTACCTGTTGTTGAAACACGAGATTAGCCTTCTGTGGGTCTGGTGTTTTGGCAACATGCAACACTGTGGGTGGCAGAAGCCAAACCAGATTCATAGTACAGAGTAATGACACCACTTATTGTGAGTGCGAGCAAAAAAACCGCTTAAGCCTTCAAAGAGCCCGGAAAACTAGTTATGCATATAGAACGTCGTAAAACGGCAGCAGTAAACCAGGCAAGAGTTCCAAATTTGCATAATTTGCCCATTTCTCATCGTCGTCTGTGTGCTTTCTGTGGTTCATTGCCCAAGCTCACTTGCCGCAACGCTTAGACGATATATTTATTATAAATATGAAACCCTTGAATGTATATAAATTTACTTAAGCAGAAACAAACTATATAGTGTTCACTTTACAACAAACGAGACTCAGCTAAGTGTTGCTTTTCATTTTTGTTACTCAAAATAAGAACATAAAAACAATATGTGGAAAATAAAGTGTACCATTCAAACAGGAATGTTGCCATCCACTCTGGGCTCCCATATTATTAATAATATGTCCTGAGATATGCAAACAATCCACTTCTCAAAAGCAGACTTGTTGATGACCTTGCATTGTATTATTCCATCATAGGTGAAAATGTACGTTTTAGTCATGGTATAATTTTCCCAGAGTGACCTAAAAATACAGTAATCATACCAAAACAATGATTAATGGGCAAAACTCTAAGAGAATCTTTTTCATAAAGCTCGGAAGAAAAGTAGGATTTCCATTCCCTTTTTGTGACCTTCGTCCTGTAAAAAAGCTTGCACGTTAATTAACCGCTCACCAGGATCAAGTTAATGCCATCAGGCGAACGAACATTGGGGAAACCCGAGAATCGAGGTCAATTCACATCAGCTTGTTATGAGGAAATGGTGCCTGCTGTACATGCATTAACTATTCTCTGCTCCTTCTTAGGTTTCGGCTCTCGCTTTCTGATGCTGCCTGACTCTGGCGACCTCGTTGTGCTCCACGTGGACCTCAAGGACAGCCTGCAGACGTTCCGCTGCCTCGTGCTCAACACCATCACCAATGAGGAGGTCATCAGTCCGGAGGCAAACATTCAAATTCACAGTAAGGAAGATATTTCACAAATATATGTGCTTCAAGATTCACTTTGAGATGAATGTTCGACTATCGCATGGGTGTTCGCCATCTTCAATATGGTAAAGAATACTTGCTCGGGTATGGGTTTGTGAGAGAGAGAAAGAGAGAAGCATTCCAATATATTCCGTTTCCGTCGCTTTTCTGCCTACTAAGGCCCTGCAGCTGAGCTCCCTTCGTTCCAAGGCCACCGAATGAAAACTTTTTGTCGTTTCCTTTTTGCCCCGCGGAATTTTCTATTCAATTTTGTCACAAATGCAAAATAGGGAAGATGTTTTCATACACAACAATTGGGATTCTGTGGTTTTGACTATCGTGCCCTCCAATAAAACATAGTGACGCCAACAGGCAGAGCAGGCCACTGAGCGTTTTCACTCCTTTTTCACTTAACAAAGCTGAGGAGTGGAGAACACATTTTGGTCGAGGACACAGGGAAACGGAGAAAGAATTTGCAACAAAGAAAAATGATTTAAAAGCCAATATGCAGTAAATGCACTAACACTTCACGTCCCATTAAGCTTATACCTTGTCATATATCATGACCATGTTCCTTTATATAATCATGGGACAGTATTAAATTCATATCATTTTTAATATATTATTTTCGACTTCTAATCGACAGCTGCAAAGAAGACATAAGGCGCCACTTTATCTTTAGATCCAGTGCCCTTTAGTTTTGACAAGCATTACAGAGTACATTTGATTTTGATATTGGGTAACATTGTCACATGTCCTGTTGCTAAATTAAAATAACTATCATCAAAGATGATATGGATGAAATACCATTTAAATACTTGGGTTTAACCACTACTTCTATGGGTGTAACTCAGCACTCTGCAGAGCATAGAAAACCCACCGACTGTCCACCCTCAATAGATACTTCTTGTTTCTTCTTTCCATTGGCTACAATTTACTTCCTTTTGTGTGACCTTTCCTTCTCTTTCTTTTCTTGAAAGGCCGTCTTGATGAACTGCTTGAGGAGACTTGACCTTACGCTCGAGATTTTCTCTCCGAGTGTATTCACGCCAAATATGTGCAAGGTTGAAGAGGAGATTGGCTTTGGAAGGAGGATGATATTGCAATTGTGTCAAGGGCAAAAATGACTATTCCGTTCTGATAGTATCATTGAATATGGTGCTTTTTGGTTAGATGATCATACATTATTCATAAACTTTGTTCTGATTAAGAGGGACGATACATTTTGAACTATTATATTGGTTCATTGTAATAGAGCAAAAATACGGCTTATATTTGAGCTAACATGGTGCTAACTATTAAATCATTTTTATTCCGGTATCTTCCTTGTGAAGAGTTAGTTTAATATAAATTTTATAGAAGTATTTCTCCAAACACACAACCAAAAAAATATTCGAGTACTTTACTGTTTCATGCAAGCTAAGTTTGCAATCAACTTGTCAAAGAAAAAATTATGGTGACAGAAACAGACGCAAGCAATGGTGTGGCAACTCACCTATTACACTGCTGCTGCTGGTATTAATGTCTATCTACTCTATACGTGAAGGTTACGCATCGAGGCAGCTTCTCTCTCTCCTCGTACCTTTCAGAAGAATGAGCTTTATATAGTTCATTTCTTTCTCTTTGAGTGTAAGTGGAAAGTGAGAGAGGGCTGAAACTATATAAAGAGCTCTTTTGTGAGAGAATTGAAGATGAAAGAGTGAAAGCAAAGCTAGAAAAAGGAAGAAAAAGTGAAGGAGGAAATTTCCTCCAAGGAAGGACTTTTTGATGCCACCTGCTGCTTCAGAAGTGGTACAATGGGAGCGTTTTCTGGAAAGCGGCAATGTCATATATGGAAATTGAAGATATTACTGTAATTAACAATAACGGTTAGTCCGTACTCAATTGAGACGGACTAAATTGAGCTGAGCATGTATTAAACAAAAGTTAGTCATCTTACTCGTGCATTCTTTAGTACATGTTACTCTCTCCTATAATCTAAGCACTTAACTATTACACACAAATATGCACAGCCTCAATTTTTGTGCATGAATGTATTTTCCTGCATAGACTACATTTCTACTTTCTAGTGCAAGGCTTATGCAACGTAACATCCGTTTTATGTCATATGCATTACCGCCGAATGGATTGATCTCAATCCACTCCTGCCTCAATGATGATGACCTTAATAACATTGCTCTCGCTGGCTGTCAGAGGGCTTGAGCACGGAATTCCGTGAAAGGACCAATACTAATAATACGACAAGACACGAACAGAGCAGACGAATGAGGAGGAGGAGGAGGATGATAATAATTGGGGCGTGATCGTGAGCTGAGGAAAAAAGTTGATTGGGGAAAAGGGTCTCAGAAGATTGGAAATAGAACATTAGTTGTGGGGAAGAATGAGCTGATTCTAATATGCGGGTACCCGCTTTTTAGATGCCCTCTAGCTCTCTAAAGGAATTAAAGTATTGGTTACAGTTAGGATCAAGATATTTCCCAAACCACTATGGATGTTTCTTTTATATCTCTACTGCAGATTTGTCCCACATTCCCACATTTGTCCCCCGACCTCATTAGTTACTGTCACAACCTCTCTCTCTCTCTCCTCTTCTGCAGGCTCAGCCTTGGAATCCCCTCCGCAGCTGCTCCTGCACAAGCCGCCCCAATCAGGTGGGTCTCGAACCGACTGGCCGTACGTGGCCGTGCAGCCCGGACAGGATGTGATCGTGCCGTGCTTCACCAGCGGATCGCCGCCACCAATAACGAGGTAAGAAGAGTAATGTGCGTTTTTCTCTCTTCAGTTTGTCAAAAAGACGACAGCGAACAGTTGGGACAACAATTTCTTCAAGGCAAGTCTGTCTTTTATGTCAACTTTTCAATTTTGAGCGCAGCAGCCTTTAAGAAAAAGTTTGCGCCTTTTCTTCACTTGGCTGAATTTGTGACGAGTCGGATGAGAAAGAAAGAAAAAAGATGATCCTCTAGCAGCAGCACATGGTTTTTGCTTGCGAACGCTAGTAGCTGCAATAACAAGCATAATCCGGGGAGAGAGATGCTGAGCTGAAGGCCATACACGGTTCAAGATTGCAGCTCAGTCGTGTTTGATCGTTGCTATCGGTTCTTTCGAGTAATAATGAAAATGACACAAATATATCAACTTTTGGTTTGAAACCTTCTTGCTCTACAGAAGATAATAGAATAAAGACAGGGGTGCGTGTATGGAGGAAAAAGAAGAAAAAACAGGATTGGCGCAAAGGAAGCAGAAGAAGAGTTGAGTAAAGCTGGGCTTAAAATCCCTCCACGCTGCTGCGTGCAAGGAGAAGAAAGGCCTACTACTGCCGCTGTACCACTGTTTGCCGGTAGGCTGCAGAGCTAATACTGGAATACTACTGGGGATGACTTTGTACAGCGAGAGGATAAAACGAATAGAAAGAGATGATGAAGTCTGCCAGCACAGAGATTAATATTAGCCAGAATAGGTCTGGAGAAAAGAGAAAAGAAGCTCCGACTACGTCGCTCTTCATCAAAGTTTTAGGGAAAGTTTAATCTTGACGGGAACCATTTTAATACGACCATTTTCTCCCTTCTTATTATCGTCAAAGACTTCACTGACCCAGAAAGTCAATTTAAGGCTTTCTTTCTCTCTCCTTCTGTATTATTTAGTCTTGAGTGAGCCCCATCATTTCCCTGGAGACCTTCAGACAATATTGTGATGTTGTGTGTTTGAGAGGAGGAAGAGGGAGAGAGAGAGGTTGCAGGGATGCCGACGTCCCCAAATACAGGAGCATTAAGGTGCATGGGAGCTTCAAACAGCTTTGTAGTGAAGAGCATCCCTGAGTGAAAGTGAAGGATGCCTTAATACCATTATCAGTCATTGCTCAGTCAAGCTTGGAAGTATTACATACTTGTACAAACAGGGGATACATCCTTGAAACGAATGAGAAGGGCTGCCGCGCTTTAAGTAAATTAAGTTGTAGTAGTATTTAAACGAACATCTCCTAATAGACTTGGTCTATAATCGTGTTCATCTCTGGCACCGCGCTGGAAGTGATCTCCATTTGACCCTTTCGACGAGCGCCAAAACGTCAGCGGTGGCGATGGGCTGATGGGATCTTCTTCATTCTTCCCCCAGCACGGAAAAAAGATCCTCATTTCCATAGGAGCTGAGTCTATTAATGTCGTGACCTTCACGATATAACTTGGGAGTAATATACTCTCTTCTGATAGTAATAATAATAATTTAAGCATGATTTCCCCGGAGATGGATCGTCATTTGATTTCTTCCGTCGTTACAAAGACTGACATTGGCGTGTAAGTCAATAAGAACCTTGTAGAGGGAGGAAAAAGACCAGATGTATTATTTGGTCGGCGTGACCTCAGCACTATTTTAAAGTTGAATAAGGCGACGTTAACGAAATCTCTTGGTTATGTTATGTAAAGAAAGCTTGATTTGATTTAAGGCACGCATTACTCAATCTTACTAATATTTTATAAGCTCTCTTTTATTTGAAGTACAAACGTATCAAATATTTAGTAAAGCATTTCCTTCTTCCTTACCTAATTCTAAATAGCTCCTTCAAGCCGTTGCAACTTGTCTAACTTGCCTCAATGTGATACATATGCCTTTGGACCGAATTTGTCTTTTTTTTGATGTTATGGAACCCATCCATAAAACCGAGATGGAGTAGAGAAGGAAAGGATAAAATAAAACTATAGCCAATGTTTAGGTCTGGAAAAATGGCATCGGCATCGCAGCTGCGTTTTCCCCGCATGCTCGATCTACAAAAGTCGTCGTTGAGAAAGCCTCGGAAAAAAGAAGAAGATGGCAGAATTTCTAGAGCCCAGTGTTCGTACTGCATCTGAGTATCTTCATAGCCCACATTCTTGTGCGAAAATTATATGGCAGCAGTGGAGTCGGTCTATGGTCGTAACCAGGCGTGGCTTTGTATAGACGTATGAAGCACTGGGACCATTGGAAGCACTAAATTCGTTTTTAAACACCTGTGATCGATTAGCATCGAGTTTACTGTCCCAACCAAATTTCAGTATCACGTTATGAAAATGCACATTTTCCTCAGTGAGTATTACGTCTTCCAAATAGTCTAGAATTGAAAGGCTCTGGTAATAAAACTTGCCTATACACCGATGCGCTGGTATTTATCGGACACTCTCTTTGTGTTCTGGATCCATTATAAGGGAGGAAAGAATGGGGGCAGAACCGGACATTCTTTTTCCAGGGATGACACTTTCTTACAAAAAAACTGTGCTAAGCTAGACTGTACAGAGGACTTGAATAGTTTCTAACTGGCATCCTCTGTGCTCGGCTTTCTGTTCCATCTTAATTCGTTTTCTTTTTTTTCTACTATCGATGGCCACAAATCAGGCAGATTTCCTTCTTTTCATACTCGGCTGAGACTGCGATGCCCTTTGTAGCGGAAACACATTATTATGGCACCTGCAAAGGAGAATATGCTTTCTCTAGGTTTAGACAACCTTCTATGCGTCCTTGAGATGTGATAAATGAGTTGGAAATTTCTTTCGCATGTGGTGATAATGCTTAGTGGATAAGCCTGAGGTGACAAAAGGGTAAACGATGGAGAATTTGATATAGTGGAATATTGCTCATTGCCTTACATATTCGATTTGCAACCTTTTGCATATCATCCGACTATAATATTGGAGCGAGCATGCATTCTAGCTAGGAGAGTAATTCGCTAGGAGAAAATCTGGCAGTCGGCTTTTATGGACCTCCTTTACGACGTGGAGAATCAACAGAGAATGTGTACGTACGGTATTTCGTGCAAAGAGTAGCTGCGAAGTCAATATTTATCATGCAGGCAGATAGACTGACACAGATCTATTTGTGACACTCCCTCTCCGAAATTTGACACATTCTTTGCACACGCGCGCTCGCTTTAGAAGCACCCAATTTCCTGATGGGAAAGAAGAAGAAGAGGGAGCAAAAACTTTTAGAATAATAATATGCTCGTACGTAGCAATGGAAAAGGGTATTTCTTGCCAGCCCGGCGGTACACGTACAATAGACACTAAATGGTCATTCAGAGTTTTTACTGCCTCTCTCTCTCTCTCTTTGCGGTTTGTTACCCCCAAAGGATGAAAAGAAGAAAGTCTTCTTTTCGTCGTAAAAAGAGGGTGCAAAAAGCGGACGAAGGAAATGAGAAGGATAGCCATCAAACCGAGGATAAACTAAGATGCAGGGTATCATATTAAATATGGTATCATGAGAGTATTACTCATGTTTGCTTATAAATAAATTAAATATACTTTCTGCTTAGTAATATCAGTTGCGTTTCTCTTGACTGTTGCAATTCGGACAAGGCAAACATTTGAAGCTGAGATCAGCATCATCACTCTGATCACCCTCTGGGGAGTGAGAAGAGAAGCCGGCTTCCTGAATTGGGGTAATGGCAAGGGGATGCTGCACTGCAACAAAAAGGGCTGACATGGGAAGATCAATTATTCAAGGCAGGATAGTGCTCTTCCATGAAACTGCTGCGTAAATATTGAATAATAGCAGCCCTGGCTGAGTCTATTTGCGAAGGACTTTTCATTTGTGGTCGCCTTTTTATCGCCTTCTTTTTCTGAAACTCCCCTCGCTTCACACACTCACTGGGGGGAAGAAAAAGAAGTAGAGAGAGATCGCCATTTAAAACAATGCCGGGAGCTTCTTTTAACCCTCTAAAGAAAGACTCCTCCGCTCTTTTCAAGTGTATACTTTGATACACAGGCTATTCTTTTAAGCTTGCAGGAGTGAGAGAGAAAAAATCTTAAAGGCCTTAAATCCTGTGGGAGCCCAACTTAATTCAATCTCTCTTCTACTGAAGGAAGAAAAAGAGTTTTGGACTTCAAGGGGAAGGGGAAAACTCCAAAAGATTTACTGGCGAACATTTACACTCAAGGAAAAAAACTTTTAGTAGCTCGAAATGTATCACTGCCATTTTGGGTATAGTCACTCATTCCATCTAGCAGTGATATAACTATAGCTAAACGATACCTCGTTACTCAACTTATAGAACACCTTAGGATGTCTTCCAATTTGCGGTATACGACTCGTCATAAACTCGAATTGTCGGCCTTAACAAAGCCAATTTGCGGGCAAAAAATATTGATGTACCAATCATCTCTCCCAGCCGAATGACACGAAACTGTTACTTCTTCTAACGTGCAGTTTTTGCCTTCTTTTCTTTCAGTTGGTTCAAGGAGGGTCCGCATCACTTGCTCGAACCACTGCCGTCCAATCCTAGATATATCGAAATGGGCGGCGCTCTGCTCATTAAGAACACAGCTAAGGACGACTTTGGATCGTATCGGTGAGTCAGAAAACAAATACACAAAGACGTAAATAGCGAACACTATTCTCTCCTTGTAGGTGTGTCTCCCGCAACAGCGCGGGCGAGACCTCGACAACCCTGCACGTGATCGCCTCATCCATGGACTCGTCCGCCTCTACAGAACGGTTGCAGCTGACGCCAGAGCTTCAGGTGGCTAACCTCGGGGCGACGGCAAAGTTTGAGTGCACGGTTGGAGGAGAGGCTGGAAGGGACGACAGGGGACAGAGAGGGGAAATGACAGATCAAGGTGTGTATCAAGGCAAACTAAGATTACATCATTTTCAGTGTATACACATGTAGCTCTACCTGTTGTTCTTCAGAATTACAAAACTTTGTGTCAACATCAAGTCGCCCAATTAACAAGATTGGGGAAGGGGGCGAGTTAAAAAGAAAATACTTTCTGTCTGGAAAAAAACTTTTCTTTTTTAAAACCCTGTTTCAGCCTCCTCCTCCTCCTCCTCTCACCGCGCCCGCTTCCTCTGGCTGAAGGACGGGCAGCCGCTGTCGTCGTTCTCCACGCGCATGCGCATGGTGGGCGGCGCCGCGCTCGTCATCAGCAACGTCCAGGCGGAGGACACGGGCGTGTACCAGTGCCTCATAAACGGGGAGGGAGGAACTCAGACACAGGCATCGGCAGAGCTCAGGCTAGGAGGTGAGAAGAGTCGGGATATAGAACTGGGTGCATATTGTGCAGAATCGACCGACCGGCTTGTTTGTCTGATGAAATATATTGCTTCCAAATGATGTGTGAGAATTTAGAATAGCAAATTTCATTACATCACAAGGTGTTGTGCGAAGCCAGGCTATTTATTAACGACTATTTTACATTTCCCCCCTTCGGTTTACATTTTATGTTTATTAATCGGGGGTTCTTTTATGCTAATGCCGACATTTTAGGCAATGCTTTGCCTTTCTTTAGCTTGCACGTGCGCATAGCTTTGAGTTTACCAAAACACGCAGTCTTTATGTTTTTTGTTGTCGGTGTTTTTTCTTCCTCTTTGTAGCCCAAACTCCGGCTTCTTTACTTTATATGCCAGCTGTTCCCAGAAGTTTTTACGGATTAAAGACATGCGTGTGCGCAGGGAATTACATTATTCCAACAGAAGGCTCACATGCATGTTGTTTTGATGATGTACAGTAGAACAGATCTTAAGCATTTTTAAATTCATTTAACGTACTGTAGAACACTGATGTGCAAGGAGAATATTCTGCATAAAACAAGCAATTCTTTAATGCAGTCAATTTTTAGAGGATTTTTTTTCTGTATCTACTTCCCCTTCACATGCAGACGAGTTTTAATTCACTGAAAGCTTTTTGCTTTTTAGGAGAATATTGCTTGCATTTAAGACGCTTTCGAATAAGCGAGACTCCCTTTCTTCGACGGACAGACGAGTGTTCCTAACTTCATCATAGAAGAGTTTTAATGTACACAGCTTTGGCAACCCTTTAAGCCAAGACAGTCTTTTACTCGTGTCTTCATCAATCTTTTGTACAGAAAAACGGAGGCCATTTAAAACCACAAAAAGTTTGTGGGTGTATTTGAGCTAGTTATATAGCACAAAGAAAAAAAGTTTCGTTTGTGTGGCTGTTTATATATAAAAGAGGTTTTTCTACATTAAAATACGCCCTCAAAATAAATAAAAACTAGGAGAGAAGAGAATCTTCCATAAAATTAACCTTTAAATGATTATCTACTTTTAAAGTATAATACACAAAGTCAATATACCATTTTCTTCCTTCTTTCAGATGCTGCCCCGAAGCTTCACTACACCTTCATCGACCAGACCCTTCAGCCCGGACCGCTCGTCTCGCTCAAGTGCAGCGCCACCGGTAGTCCAACGCCGTCCATCCAATGGCTGCTAGACGGATTTCAACTACCGAATGTCGACAGGTAGGAATGACTCAAGGTTATACGGAAGTATTAGCTTCCTGGGATTAATACCAGCTTTTCTAGAATGAGGAAAACCAATTTCCCCGTTGTGTAAATACGTAAAAAAAGAGAGGCAGCTACTCGTAACTAGACCAATTTAGCCCGAAGCCTGAGCAAAGTTGGCTTCCAAACGTAGACTTGCCCTTTTTGCAGTAAAAGTCTGCTCTCTTTAGCCACTACACGCTGTTTTATACACCCATTAAGGCTAAACCTGTTTATTGTTGTTCTAGGTTTATGATTGGTCAATACGTAACTGTCCACAGTGACGTCATCTCCCACCTGAACATTAGTCAGACCCAGGTGTCTGACGGAGGACTCTACACTTGCAAGGCCACAAACAGGTATACAATGGAGAAATGATTTGTCTTATACTTTGTTAATTACACTCTATGTTCTTCAATAACAGAGCTGGAAGCGCCACGCACTCGTCCAGGCTCAACATCTACGGCCCTCCGGAGGTTCGCCCATTCCCAAGCCCACTACGGGCTATCGAAGGCAAGCCCCTGGTGGTGCATTGCCCAGCAGCAGGGTTTCCTCTCTTGGAGGTCTCTTGGCACAAAGGTAGGAGTAATCCCAACTCTAATTGTCATCCCTGAAAAGAAAAGTAGTTTAAGTTTGAAGCGGGATGAAGTGAGCGACGAACATCCCAGAGTTTATTTTTCTTATATTTGAAATGTAGGTCACGCCTTCAAGACTTCTATTTTATTCCATTTAGGGGAGGAGGAAATTGGGGAACATTCCCCAGTGAAGTTTGTCTTCTCTTACATTCTTCAATTGGTGTAGATAGATGAAAGAAGGTACTCAATAGTACTGATGGATCAAAGGAAAGATGTACCTGTTGGTTTATGTAAGAGTATAAACTTTATAGAGTAGCATTATTTAAAGAAGAAGAATTATTATGTGGCCAAAAACGTTTCTCGAAATATATTTATAGATTAAGAAAATACACCTGTAAACATCATAATTGTGGTGTTTGTACAATAAATTTCTTTGTTTCATGCATTACTGAACAAAAAAGACATTAATAACAACAGCAACGCCAAATTATTATCACAAACTGTACAAAAGGGACTTCTTGAAAAGAAAGGAACACTTTACCATGCCTACCAAGCAGGGAAAAATATTTGCCGGGTATGAAGTCCTCATAGTAAAAAGTTTTCCCCCTCCTTGCTCTCCAAATAATAATAGTAATAATAATAATAATCTAAGCTACCCTCTTTCTTCTTGTTCTCCTCCTCCTCCCTCATCGTTTGTGTCTATGGCAACGCAGCAGCAAAAGTTTTTATGCTACCCAAAAGCGAAAGGGATTTCCGGAGAAGACGACTGTTAACATAGGGAAAGATAAATAAAGAGGCACAGAAGTACCTGAAGTAGACAAGCTAGGAGCTCTACTTATCAAATGTTTTGTATGAGAAAGGCTCTATTTTCATATATCAAGGGGTCAAAAATGCTCTTTGTGGTTAGCAATAATCTTCCTTACATTCCTTCTAGTTCTTATATCTCTCCCAGCTCAGCAGTCAAGCTGTAATCTCCATTCTCCTTTCTTTTCTCTTCAAGTCAGTTGAGCTTATTCTCGTCTATCTCGCCAGATGCTAGAGGGTCGTTTATGGTTGTTGTTGTTGCTGCTGCCATTCCTTCTGCAACAACCAATCATAATGCAATTATAAAACTCGTTACTAGGCTTCCAACGTACGTCTGTGTCCATGCTTTTTTTTTATCCCCCTTTGTATATGAGTAGAAGGACTAGAACGGAAAAGGACAAGGAAGCGAAACGAAAACTGGAGACACGGCGGCCGGAGCAAGAAAGAAGAGGAAACTTTTTGGCCATTAGGCTAATGGCTTTCTTCGGGCTCCCCGTTCGTGTGTAAGAAAGAGAGAGGAAGAAAACAGGATGTGAACAGAAGGCTTGAAATTAGAGCACGGAGATTGTTGTCAGTCATTTCACGGGGATATTATCATCAGTTGACCTAATCCCGACTCTTCCGTTTCAGACCGACAGTTGCTGGTGTCAGACCCCAACTTGAAGGTGTTTGCCAACGGCACCATGGTGATATTCCAAGTTTCCAAGGCCCGGGACGAGGCTGTCTACTCGTGTGCTGTCAAGAACAGACAGGGGAAGAGAGCGGAAGGAAGCACGCAGATTAAGGTTATAGGTAAGTGCAAAGTCGGTGTCGTGTGGTCTCACTTAAATATCCCAATTTCACGAGAAAAAAGTACAATTTTTCTGATCCCCTCGCTCTTTATCAAGTGTCTCCACAAATCCACCCGTTCACGGTTCCCGAGGGCTTGCAGGCCGGCGACCGCCTGGCTCTCACGTGCACCGTATTCAAGGGCAACCTGCCCCTCGAATTGGCCTGGAGCCTGCCTGAGGGCGCTCAGAAGGCCCCGCAGCAGGTCAAGCCCATCAGGATCGACGAGTTCACCTCAATGCTGACCATCGCCCCTCTCCGTATGGAGCACAGTGGCGAGTACGCCTGCGTGGCAGCCAATGCGGCTGGCGAGGACAGGCACAGTCAGATGGTGTCCGTTAATGGTAACTCTTCTACCTGGAACAGTCTACTTCTATAGGCTGCTGTTGGTCACCTTTCTTCCTTCACTTAATGTTGTCTTGGCCAGGGTGTGACGCGGACAGAGCAGAGTCACACCACACGCATTTTACCTCATAATTCCCCTAGGGACGCCACCGAATAATATGTACACCAGCTTGGACGACAAAAAGGTTTCTATGGCACACATCAGTCCTTCCTTCCCTCCAGCTATAATGAGCATACGCTGCGATGTGTATAGATCGATAATATATTTGGATGTTCAGTCAAAGCCGCCGTGTGTAATTATTGAAGATCTAATTGACAATGAGAAAAACAGAACATTGAACGTACTTCAATTAATGTGTCCTTAATACAACCCCTGGATCAATGTTTCTAACTTTAGGTACACACTCCATTTATTCCATAATTTTTATAATGATGTTATAAACTTAGCTTGGCTAAATTTAATCGTGATATTTTTATCAGTCGAGGAGCCTTTCCAAACGAAAGAGCCTTATTTTGAAACACCACTGTTTCTCCTACTACCGACCGCTAGCTATTCATGGGCTGCTATACCATACTTAATAGTATCCCCACAGCGTTAGTGCAGAGATGATAATCCAACCATTCTTTGCGAACCAGTTATTATCTCTTGCACTTTTCTCCTCCTCTTCTTCTTCCTCCTCCCTGTATCTCTCCCCTCCCAATCTGTCCCCGTGCAGTGCCACCTTCCCTGGTTCCCTTCCCAGCTCTATCACCGGAGTCCCTGCGCGCCGGACTACGCACGCGACTACTCTGCGGCGTGTCCCGCGGCGACCTCCCGGTGCGCTTCAGCTGGCTTCTGGACGGGGACTCGCTCGACGGCCTGAGCGGGGCGCAGGTGACCGATGTGGACGCCTTCTCCTCCATGCTGACGTTTCCCTCGCTGAGCGCGCACCACTCGGCCAACTACACGTGCGTGGCCTCCAACGAGGCGGGCAAGGCCAGCTATACGGCCAGCATCGACGTCAGAGGTAGAAAAGATCTTTTTAGACACACCCATCTTACCACATGGGCCGAGTACTGACAGTAACCTGTTCTTGTAGTAGTACACTAATTCATCCACAAAAAGTCGACAAGAACGTGCATACTTTGTCACCAGGCCTTAATGATGTAAAGCAGACCTGTAAACTAATAATGTCATCGTACCTCCTAGGTATATTTAATGGAAACACTAATTAGAGCATGAATACCCAGATCAAGACCCAGATACAAAACAGCTTTTATTAATATTTTTTAAACCTTTAAGTCGTAAGCTAGCTCTTGCTATCTAGAAAATGAGTGTGATCGCTTTTTATGAAACAAAGTCTGCTTAACATCATTTTGAAACTATTTTTGTTCACGTAACTTTTAGAAATGCTTGCTCGCTCAGCACAATTAAATGCAGCACCTTTACAGTAGCAACCAAGGCAATGCATTCATAACTACAAAAGTAGATGCAGCCCACTAAACCCCAGCTTTCTTACGCCCAAAGCAATTCTATTCACACTCCAATTCCTCTGGGCTAAAAGTTCTATCACGTAGCTCCTGATAAACTGATATATTTACTCCGCCTTCCTTCCTTCTTCACTGCCGCCGACCCACTTCCGGAGGAGAAGAAGAAGGAAGGAGCGATTGCACATTTTTTGGCCCCAAGGCAGCAATTTCTATTTTTCGAGAGTCTGACGCAAGTGTTTGGGGGACAGTCTCAAAATGAAAAAACAGAACGATGCACTTTTGTTGTAGAATCCTGTAATTAAGTATTTTGGTAGTCTCATATATACAGTAATATCTTCTTCCCACTTTAGTTCCTCCCTCGTGGGTAGTAATGCCAACCGATCAGGAGACCGTGGTGGACTCTAGGGTGGAGCTGAGTTGCCAGGCCAAGGGGGCGCCCACGCCGAAGGTCACATGGAAGAAAGAGCTCCGTAAGTCAAAGAACACAAGTAGTATCGTTGTGATTTGATGTACACACTTGGCACACTTCTCTCTATATCTACAATACGTACAATGTAAATATGTAACTGCGTACTTGAATCTATCAGAGATTTCTATAAAAGAAATATGACGAAACCCCATCATTGTATGTGAATACCGACTTTGTATTTCATAAACTAAATTAATTGAAAAAAAAACTTTATATATTTACTCAACCTAAAACTTTTGGGTCTTTTTGATACAAGCCTCCTTCATTCCTACGTATGTCTGCTGGCTGGTAGAGAAGCTCTTCTATACTGCTATATATTCGAAAGTATTGGACTGAGAAAAAGTTTCCATTTGGGATTCAAAGGGGCAAAAACTCGATAACATATAACACTGATTGAAATTCTGGACACATCCAGAGTTCCAAAGGAAAGGATTTGGGGTTTCAAACGATACAATACACTCGCATAGGGATGTGCGGGATTAGTTTTTTCTTCAAGGGAATAGGGTACCCAAAAGTCACTTAGGACAAAAATCCTAGGCATGTGAAATAATAATTTCATTACGTAGGTCGTATTATCTACATCAATGACACCTGCATACCAGGACCTGCATCTTCTTTGAAAAAAAAAACTTTTTTCAGTGACATTTGCTGCAAAATTGACGGTAATAAACATTTTTCTGCGTAGCTAGAAGACCAAAACATGTTTAATTCATTTTGCTGTACAGTAACATATGTGCCGAGGAAGTAGGTTTAAAGTTTACTACAGTCAATGTAGTAAATTTGGCGTTTCTGGGCCGCATAACGTATTTTACCTGCTTCAGGTCCAATTAAAAAATGATTAAAGTAAAATAACGAGAAAATAATGGGATAAAAGTTTTCTCTTTAATACAATTTATTGTAGCTTTCATGGTTTGGCCGTAGTCTCTTACATACTGCATACATGTATGAAGTACTTATGTACTGCTGGCCTCCTTTTTGGGCCGCATAGCGTGTACCGCGCGAGAAAAAAGGGAGAAGATGCAGGTCCTGCTTCCTGGTACATGGTATGAAGGCGTCATTGTCTACATCTACAGGTCTTAAAGGCTATCATAATATTCAACGGGCGAGAGCAAATACGTTTTTATTTTGGGCTTTGGTAAACGCATGATGAAAGTCTTGTTTTTGTAGAGGATTGAGGTCAACATAATCATATCTTCATGCAATGGGGACTGCGGCTTAATATTTGAAATGTTATTGGTGCAGTGTGCCCAATTTTGATAGAGGGGTTCTATTTGAAATATGGACATTTTCCACTTTTAAATATCACAATTTTTGTCCCTAAAGTACGTAAGTATATCGTTATGGCTAAGATTAAATCCAGTATAACTCTGATATATAGCAGCTAAACTTGAAGAGACCTTTCCTTCATCTAATCAAGGAAGAAGGTTATTTGGAAATCTCAATAACCCGTCGCTTTATGACAGAGAGCTTCTTCTTCTTTCGCCGCTGGCAGACTCACTTCTAAAATTCCCCTGGGACTTAATCAAATGAAATGAAAAGCTACTGGAGCACACACTCCCATATCTCTTGCAACACTTTCGAGCTTAATTAGTCCCCCCAAATATCGTCAGACTCTTTCCTCCTTCTTTCGCCACTAAATTGGTTCACTGCCTCCTTCTTCCCTTGGTGGGGAGCTGAGAGTGGTTCCCAATCTCTGCATTTGACGTCTCATAACGGGATGAAGAGGAAGGTGTAAAAGAGTCGCAACACAGGGTTGACAGTCTCAGAGGCATTTTGAAATGTAAATTATATATCCATATGGAACATCTCATTTTAGACGGTGACTTAACAGTTCAAAATATGTATAACTGTAAAGTAATTTTCTGTCAGTAAACGCTATTTCCGCTCTTTTTGTGAGATGTAGTTTAAGAATTGATGTGCCCACACATCAACAGACATGTGTCAAAATAGCTAGCTAGCAATAATTAGATGTTCCTATCTCCTGCCATAGAATGGAACACACTGGCCTGCTCAGTACATCTTTAAGAGCGACCTTGCCTTTTGTAGCCTTTTTCCTTCCCCCGTTCGTTAATGGTCTAAGGATCTCATTTACATCCTTCAAGCTTGTTATTTTCCTGACTTGGAAAGACTCTAATGAATGAACAAGTAGCGTGAACAAAAAGAAAGAGCTCACAAACAAGCGCAGATGTGCCATTCACAGAAGCTAAATTAGGTCACGCTAATTACGCTGATTATGTCATATTTCTATCATTTTTAGCTCATTTATGCATCCACCAGTAGTACCTTTGTTTTTCCTCGAGTGCCTCAGATAGTCATTTATCTCTCGATGTTTACAACAACTCTTCTCTTTTCTTTCAGCCTCCCGTCCAGGGGAATTCTCGGTTCTCTTTCCATCCAGCGCCGCCGCCACGACGTCGTCCGAGCAGACGGGCTCTTGGCTCCTGTCCTCCAACGGATCACTCATCCTCCGGAAGGCGACCCCGAGCAGCGCCGGTCGATACCTCTGTCACGTGACCAACGGGATCGGCCAGGAGCTCAACAAGGTGGTCAACTTCTCAGTCAAAGGTGAGCCACATCATATTGGAGTGAGAATATATGCACCCTTCGTCGGTCCCTCTTTTCTCCTCGCACATGCAGACAACTATGTGTAAAAGAAGTTTTTCGTATGCGAGCTCATGCATTTCGGAGGGATAAGCAATCATAAAATGCAAATTCCCTCGTGCGAAAGTTAGTTGTAATATGAGGGTGCCAACGAAATGTGCGTGGGGAAGGAAATATATTCATATGGAGGGATCGAGTCATTTTGCAAATGTATATATTTCACCTCTTTATTTGTGTGTCCGTTATTTACGAGTTTGTTTTCTTCCTTTCAGCCCCGCCTAAAATCCTTCATCAGACCTCGCCTTCGTCTCCCAATATCGTGACCACCTCCGTTGGCGTGGCCAAGGCCGTGCTGGAGTGCGAGGCGAGAGGAGACAGACCGATCACAGTCACATGGACCAAGGTAAGACTCATATTCTAATGCCTCTATTGTACGTACTTGCCACGCCCAATGTCGATTTTTCAAGTGGAGTCATAGACATTCCTAGTGTCATTTTATGGGTCATGTCCCTGCTCTTCCTCGCCCCTTTTTTCGCCATGTCATCATTTCGAATTCCTTCCGAGAGGCTGCAAAACGAAAAACGGTCGAGGACATTTTATTCTTCCCCGAGCTAGGGTTAGGATAGGATATGAGATACAACAACTAGTAGTAGTCGCAGTTGTACTATATTTGAAGAAGGAGAAGAGGGGCTTTGTAGGGGATGTTGGTGGGGGCGTCCTATACAAAAGGGTTATTGCCTTCTCTTCTCTTACTCGGCTTCAATTCCTTCTTGTCGGAGCCAAATTACAGTTGGAGAAAACAGGATAGAACAAGCCTGCGAGCAGAGTAAGAAATAAGACCTCTTATGGGGCGGCTGCAGGGGAAAGGATTTTGAGAAATAGCAGGAGAGGTTTAAATTGAAATAATGGAGCGATGCTGCGGACAAGCGATATACTACACATCTTACTCTGATTCATATATCAACTATTGCTTTCAAGGGTGCAATAATATTCATCCAAGAAACACTTATTATTTAATAAAATTGAGCAAAATGTTCCCTCCTCATATTAAAATCTATTTGGCATCCCTCTCTCCTGTCCACATGTGCCAGCAACAGAATGTCGAAGGAGGCCATAAATTCAAACATGAAACTCTCCCCCCCGAAAGAAGGCTGGCAGGGGTCTGATGAAGAAGGAGGGGAACGAGAGCATCCCTCCCTCCTCTGATGTTCATGATAGGGTGACAGAATAATCTTGCATTGGAATTCCAAAGGAGTTTTTGGTCAGAAGAAGAAAACTTTTCTTCAACAACTTTGTCGATGAGGAGAAGAAGAGAGTAAGACAACTTTTAGACACAGGGTTGATTCTACACTCACTTCATGGTAGCAGAAATAGAATGATTCTGTAAAGATATGGCAACCCTTCCGTGAAAGTGTTAGAAAATGAGTGACGACACCCACTCCCTATAAACTTTCCGAGATACTTTTGGTAACCACACACAAAATGTAATATCGAGAGAGACACACCTCTAACGAAAAACTTTCACCTGGAACTTATGGTCACGTTGTAGAGCTCCTACTATCATATCTCTAATCCTAGGCTGGGCTCAACATCCTGACGAACAACGACCGCGGCCGCTACTCGATGGAGACCCAGACGACGTCCGACGGGGTCAAGTCGCTGCTGAGCGTCCGCGCTGTCGTCAAATCAGACGAGTCCGCCTACCTGTGCGCAATGGAGAACCCGTTTGGCACGGATCAGGCGGAGATTGTGCTCATCGTGCAAGGTAAGACGACGCTTCATAACACTGTACAGAAGTCAAGGATGATGATTATGAAGCAGAGGAAGGCCTTCATCATCCATTAATGTGCCGGCAGTGTTTCCAGCTGCTGCATTTGTACATAACACGCGTGTAGATGACGATGTAACATCGAATTTGCAGCAGCACTTGCTTTGAAAGGAACCTTGACATGAATGTTTTATAGAGTTGCTGCACTGCCCAGAGAATCCTCTTTAAGGCGTCATGTTCAGTTCCATTGTGTGTACCCAAAAAGATTTGCTCCACTTTCGGGCAGAGAAAGCATATGAAATATTAAAAATGGTGTTTTGCGGTATCAAAGCCTCAGCACCTAAAACGAAAGTTTCCCCTTTTATGAAAGGGGAGAGAAGGGAAATATTATATATATTAAATCTGTGTCGCTCTCCCTTCCTTCTTTGCTCTTGTGTTCCCCCAGGAAAACGATACGAGGAGCCCGTCTCATATTTCCCTCAGCAGAGGGGAACAGGATGAAATATAGGATTTTTGTCCAGAGGATGATGATGATGAAACTGGTGATGATCCGTTTACAAAGGAAATGAAAACGGCCTTTTGTGCACAAAGGACACAGAAGCTGTGCATTTATTATTGTTATTTTTTCCAGAACCTCCATCACCCCCAGAGCAGCTCCAGGTTGTGCAGATCAAGAGCAATGCAGCCCGCATCGTGTGGAAGGTGCCATCCTCCTCAGAAGGGGACAATCAGGGACGAGAAGGGGGAATCCTAGAGTCGGCGGCGGCGGACAAAACTTTGCCCATTACAAACTTTGTGGTGGAGGTGGCGCCTATCAGTGGTAAGGGCGCGCGTGCAAGTCATTAATTAAGAGCGGCTGCAATGTTTTTCTTTCTTTTGGATGCTTGTTGCCGCCGGTCTCTTTCTTTTCTTCTAACCTTGCTGCTTTTGTTCTATGCATTTACTAGCTCTCTTGTTCCTCTCCCCTCCTATTTGAAGGAAACTACTTTTCTTTCCCGTCTTATCATCAGCATTCCACCTCCATCCCCCTGCATATACTGCTTCTCTTTTCTTCTTGACTTTCACACCTCGTCGCATCTGCTGACCCCGGCTCACAACAGAGAAAGCCACGAAGAAGAGAAAGAAGAAATAAGAAGAAGAAGCTCCTTTTGTTTACAAAACGAGACCTTTAGAAAAGGAGGACTGGAGTGGAGGAGAAGGAGAAACAAGCTATCGAAACCAAAAGCGGAATTGAAGATGACAGTGCAAGTTGTTGGGCGAATTTAATCGAAACTGTTGTTTTCTTCCATTTAATATCGTATGCCGTCTTCTGCTTGAAAAAAAAAAGGGGGGGGGGGGGGGGGGGGGGGGGGGGGGGGGGGGGGGGG
>LR139844.1:0-23227 GCA_900659605.1 Tisbe holothuriae
GCCATAAATAATATACGACATTTAAATCCTGTTCGACCCACATTATTATTATGGTTTCTTGTAAAACCAGGGCAGGAAGAAGAAGCGACCGAGAAATTTTTATTATCCGGGGTTATTTTCTTCGAAGTCATGTACAACAAATTGGCGTTTTCTGTACGCGGTTTTGTCGTTAGGGGATGTTTTATACGTATTAGAGAAGCACCCCTATGGCCATCCAGGCATTACTGAGGTGAAAAAGAAAGTGACTTGTAACAAGGGGTTTTGTACATTGGCAGCCGGGGGCAATATAAAAATATATTGCCTTTATTATTATATTATTAAGACGTTTAATCATAGAAAGGAAGAAAGTGAAGGAGTCTCTTGAGGTCTCTTTGAATTTGACAACAATGCTCTCAGCAGAATTTCCCCGTTAGATGAGTTAAAATGTTGAACAATGAGACGAGCATTGAATGGGTTCAATTAGCGTGACAACTATTTGCACAGATGGGCTTGGAATGGATAAAAGGGTTTGCAAATGGAAAGCTTTTCTTCTTGCAGGTGTGAATCTCTCTCTCTCTCTCTCTCTCTCTCCTTCTTTCTCTCCAGTAATTCCCAGACTTGCCTCCATCGTCAAATTAGGGCGTGTCCAGAACTACTCGTCCGCCTTTATTTTAAGAAACCAAATAATTACGTTGTCGGGAAAGCGTTTCTTCTTCTTCTTCCAACTTTCCCCGTTCATTCTCGTGAAGGGTGCGCCAGAGACCATTGTTGTGACAAACTCGTCATGCAAAGGAATAAACAACAACTGTGTTTGAGGGCGTTTTCTAAACGGGCCTTTTTGTTGGTTGCCGGATGAAGGAGAAATCATAGGAAATTTGAAATCGCGCCTTTTATAAACCGATTGCAAGCATTTTTATCCGGTAATTACCTCCTATTGGTGTTGCCAGGTCTTGCAGCCAAAAATAAAAGAGGAAATTATTGTGATTAGAACCCCCTGAAGGAACAAGAAGCAAGGAAACGCGCTTTTACAAGACAAGAAACAGCTCAAAACGCCCCTCACACACATCGACATAAGACACCTTTCCCAACAAATTGTGTTATTTAAACTCCCCGAGGCTGGCTCCAGATTTGTACGAAATCATGTGACTCAGCTTTACGGAGAAAATCCGCATTTTCACTCTCAATTATGATTTCGCTTCACTTTCCCCTGACAATGATTTTGTTTTATTATAAATCACTTTATATATGCAGAGTCATTTAATAACGAGCAAAAGTTGTCGAGAAAGAGAAAGCGCCAGAAGCACAAATCGTGATGCTGGTATTAATTATAGTTTCCAAAAACGGCTGACGCTGGAAAATATGAATAATATTTCTGGCAACATTTTCTTCTTCAACTTGGAAACAATTTATTCCGTGGGAATGAAATAACTCCCGTCACAATTGCATCCGCTTTTAATTAATGAGCAATGTTCACTTTCTCTAAATATAATGGGGATTAGACAAACAATGGCATTGTCGAAAAAGGCTTAAGTACACGTCGTACACAATGGTAATAAAGAGATCATTATACCACTCATTGTGCGACTGTAATTGTCATCAAAATGTCGTAGAATCTGGTGGAACAATTAAAGCGAAACTAATGATTAAGAGCTTCTTTCTGGCAGTACTTTCTCGAATGCAAGGAGAAAATAACGCCACTTTGCAGCTTATTACGCCTTGGAAACACACCAAAAGAAAATGGATAGGAATATGTCCATGTGTCTTTGAGTCACAGAAGAGTTGTTACTGGTTTATCTTTTAGAAACAGGTTAATACTTGTGTTTTGTTGTGTGGCTACGGTTTAAGAAATTATTATTCATAATATGCCAACGGCTCCGTAGCAGACTCCATTATTTTCCCACGCCGTTTTTATTTGCTCACCATGTGTGTATGTGATCATCATTTTTGCGTCTATGGTGAAATTGCGTCGGGGAAAAACGCGCCGAAAGTGATTAAATCCGCTTCAAAGTGTGAGAATTGTATCGACAACAGATGCTCCGAAGATAGAAATGAATCAATAAAAGGAAAGTTTGCACAAGTTTCACTTTTAGCACGTTTAAGGAAAGTGTAATCATGGATTATGTGATTCATCTCTCAGCTCTCACTTTCGTTTTAAACGGCAGTCATCTGTCTTGACTTCTCTTATAAAAATGTGTCCCTCCTTCAGCTTACTTAAAATATATCCAATTTGTCTGCTAAGAAGAAGAAGGCAACACACGTAAAATTAAGAGAAAATTGTTTCAACATCAGCTGTGTGGTTGCCAAAAATGACTTTTCTTATTAACCTACAAGGAAATGAGAAAAGTGGGTCTCAAAATGGAAGATAATCAATTAAAGTACAGGTCCAAATGAAGAGATAAACGGGACACTGCACGAAATGGAATAGATAAACAAAAGATAGCTTTCGCTCCTCACGATGCCGCTGCCTTGCGGCGTTTAAGTCTCTCTGACAAACAACAACTCGTCAATGACTCACCTGATCGAACGCTCATCTTAACCATGTAGTACTGGTTGAGCGCCTTGACCGGCACCGCCGTCGGGTTGGTCGCGTACGTGCTGTTCTGCAGCAGACAGACAGTCTCCTGGGCGCGCGTCGGGCTGAGCGGGTTGACCGCGAAGGAGAAGGACGCTGCCTGGCACTCGGGCTCCTCTCGGCACCAGCCCTGGCACTCGTACAGGCTCAGGTTGCGGATCGTGTAGTACGTCTCGCCCTTGTAGTCCAGGTCGGTCATCTTCTCAAAGGCGGTGCGGCCTGGAATAGATTTGGGTCGGGTTAATATTTGAACACTTTAATGCTAAACTTTTTACATACTGGTAATATACACACATAAATGAACATTTAAGAAGAAAAAAATCTTGCGCCCGGCGGGATTCGAACCCGGGACTATCTATGGTCTACAATGGAGGGAGGAGAGGACCACTAATATAGATGATGAGTTTATACTGTTAAATTTCCCTTATCCTTAACTGATCCTGTTTGGTATAGTGGTTAAGATGCTTGCTAGCAGTGATACTGAATGCGGGTTCAAGCCTCGGCGTTCCTTTCTTTTTTCTTTTTTAATATATAGGATTCCTAAATAGCCTTCGTTAAATAAATCACATCTAATGCATAAAGCACTCTGGTACAGAGGTAACGACACATATATACTATTGAATCTCATGGTCGCAGGTTCAAACCCCTGCCACGGAAGTTAACTTTTTAATAGTATGTTAAGATATAATAGTAAGCTATATTTACGAAATAACCGTTTCTTTCTTGAGGTGTCATTAGAGCTGAATGGTTAAAAGCCTTGCCTACGGATAGGAAGGTCGCGGGTTCGAGTCCCGTCGGAGGTTGATGTTTTAGCTTTGCCAGTGAACAGCATTGCTTTGGGTTAAAGTCCCGTTGGCGGAGAAAGATGGTGGAGCTTGGGTTCGAGTCCCGTTGTCGGTTTATCATTGGGATGAGTGCAGGTGAGGTGCAGATTATTCTTCGTCCTCCGTCTCGCCGAGGTAAGAAGGTGCTTCGGCATCTGTGTTCCTCTCCCACCCTGACTGAATGGAGGATGCAGAATTCACTGCTTGGTAAGTGGGATGTTGGGTCAGTTCGTTCATTCGTTCAGGTTCCGACTGTCCAGAGCTATCTTAACAGCACCGGGAGGGTGTGTGGAATTGTGGGCCATCCGAAATGAAGTCGCATACTTTTTGCCAATTCACCCTTACTTAGCTTGGCGCAGGCACCGTACCGAGTTGACTTGGACCTACTTGCCAATTTTGTTTAACTTCAGCACTGTTTGGTATCATTTGCTAGTTGGCTGCCAAAATATAGGCCTCGCTCTAAAAACTTCTCCTCAGCTTTGCGGCAAAAACTATGTTGGTGGAAAGTCTTAAATATTCAACGGTGAGAGGCCGCCGCAGTGACCAGGCAGAGTGAGAATAGTAGAGGTGGTCCTAAGCGAAGAAGGGGATTTTCCTCATGGATATATTTTCCAGAGTCAGGGACGACGTATCCTTGGAGAATTATATGTTGATGTAGAAACCCATCAACCCTGAGTTCTTGAATGGTTGTGAACTATTCTTCTTCGTGAGCTGGAACGAGCAAATAAAGGCGTGGCAATGAAGAAGGAAAGGGTGAAAGTGGGTCAACGCCTGAGTCTCTGTTCAGACGATGTCTAGACCTGCTGCGGTATGCCAACTTTGACTCTTTTAGATTACCGTTTAAGATTGTCTCTGCACAGTGGTCTTACTGCAGAATACAGTGGATTCAGTTTCATTTCTGTCCCATTTCATATCATTGCCGTTCACCCATCTGCGAGGAAAACCACATTTTCTACTACTACGACTACTATCAAAACGTCTCGGTTTTTGAAGCCCTGTGGCGGTCATAGCAGCTGAAAATCCGAGTAGCTGCTGTCTAGAAATGGGGAACAGGAAAGAAAAAGAAGAAGGCATGCCAAAAGTGAGACGCATGTTCTGGAATGGAAACCATGAGTGGACAGAGGGGTGCAAATGTGGATACAAACATATCTTCAATTATATGTGCCTTTTACATGTGTTGAGAGACACATTCTATGATTTCGCTTTATCCTCAGTGGCCGCTCAACTTTTCTCATATTTTAAAAAGCCCGATGCAAGCTGAGACTGAGCTAACACGGTGTGCACCCGCCATGCAGGGTTGCCATCGGGGCAGTATTATATGATCATCTGCTGTTTGTATAAGCAGGAGTAATTTTTAACAGCGAAAGTTTCTTAATGAATGAAGCTTTGTTGTAGCCAAATGTTCTCCTATCTCTATACCCTCCTCTTGCTCACACTTCTTCAGAGACACTCTAGGATACTTTCAAGCCCACTTTCTCGGCCGTCTTATTTTTGCCAGAAGGACTTCATTAATCACAACTGCGAGGGAATGGCGAAGAGAAAGGCAATGTGAGCCAGGCCAGGGATGCCATTGTGAATATAACGCTAAGAAGATGTCTCTGGTAAGTTGCAATCATTCTTTGAGTAAACAGTTGAGTAGACGTCTTATAAGATCTCATCGGTTCCTATCTTTCCAACATAAAACTTTCCTTCTTCTTCATGGCAATCCAACCATTTTCAGAGAACTATAAGTTTTATCTGCCTATCTGGCAAATTGACTCCAGGAAAAAGAGCGAAGTAGGAAGAGTGCATTTTTTATTTGTAGCCAACGATCTTCCCCTTCCTTTTTGCAGAAGTAGCAAAGCCTTCTTCTTCCTCTAAAGTCGGTTTGCTACCAGCTTGCTTCCACTTCTTTTTCTTCTTTTTCTGCATGAGAGCCTTAGCTGTCTGGGATTCAAGCTGTGGCTGTAGACAAGCAAGACAGACGAAACTAGCGTCGGACTTTACTTAAGGCTCAGCCGACTGAATCTTCCTTCTTCTTTCTCTTTTTTTCAGCTTCCTGGAAGTTGTTTAGAACTCCAAGTCTGACAGAATCAGGACAAAGTACAGGGATGATGATGACGAGGACTCTAGGAGGTCTAACGTTATCATGCTGTGTGTTTACTATTGCGTCCATTAATAGAGATTTTAGTATAGAATGATTCATTAGTATCCCAAAGTTTAAGTATCTAAACATTTTAAAAGAGATTAATATAGGAAAATTGTGTTTTATCATCAGCAACCCTGACCATGAGATGCCATCAGTAGAATAGCGTTCCAGCTCCGTGCTAACTATCTTTTCAACGCAGGCTTTATCTCTCAGACATTTTTACAGAGGAAGGGAGGTTGCCAAAAGGAGGCTACTGTGAAGGCATCACCGCTGAATGTCGCCAGAAAGAGCCTGGACGTCCAAATGCAACCATTTATCTTCCATAGTGTAATGAGTCTTTAAAAGCATACTCCATGCTATCTTTAATATCTGAATAAATATTTCCTACTTGGATGTGGATCTGCAATCATTTCAAAAAGATGTTAAAGCTAATTTAACACTAACAAAATCCTCAAGTATCTCAGCATACAAGTACCACAAGGTCTTTAAAACGTTCACAAATATTTAAAATAAATGGAAATATATCTAACCTTTTCAATAAGCATATTCTCCAAAATGGTTTCTCCTCCTTATTTTAGACTTTACAGTTTTCCCATCCTTCTTCGAAACTGTCTTGGCAAACTGCCAATACATGAAGAAGAAGAAGAAGGCTTCTAAGGTGTAGTAGCTAACTTGGTTAGTAAATGTGTATATACACAAGGTATTAGCAATTCCTTTCTTCTTCCTCTAACAAAGGTTCATCAATCTTTTCTCCTAATCTAATCATACAAGGCCGACTAGCTATAGAATGGATGCAGAGAATAAATCGCAAGTCTTTACACAGGGACGTAATAATAACAGCCATGCAATGCAAGGAACAGGGAGTCCTATACCGCTAAAAGGCTTATACTCAACAGAAAGCCCATCATGATCAAATCTCAACCATGTTCTAGGTACTCTATCTCATTCCTGCACCTCGTCCTTTACAGGTGCTACACATGCGTACGAGAAAAAGTAAGATCTATGGCCCGACACTCGCGCTGTCTTTTGACATATTGAGGACAAGGAAGGAGGATTTTCGTTCCCCCTTCCTAGGATTTTCTCTTCCTCCCCTTCTCCCACTTCCTCCCCTCAAACAATAATAACAACGACATCAAAGTTTGAGGCGACGCGTGAGGAGCTGTAACGTGGATTTAGATCCCCAAGGGAATTCAGACGCATACATGCAAGTTGAGTATGGGGAGCCATTGATATGCTGTCAAGTTAAAGCCCCCGTCTCATCCGTGTATGCCAGCCTTGTTTGTAGTAATGTAATCTTAAAGTGTGTGCCTATTTGTCTTCCTCTGCTTGCCTGACACTTGCAGTAAATATTCTGCTGAGTAGAGGCAAGACAACAACAAGGCTAACAACAACAACAACAACAAACGGTTTCGAGGCTGGGTGAGCTCCAAGAAAGGCTTGAGGGTTGAAAATGGAAAAGTTTGCCTGGGTTGAAGATATGCTCACAGGCTGACTCATGAGTTGAACGAGGCTATAAAAAGTTTGTTTTGAAATATGTGTAAGACTTAGATGGAAAGTTTATAGTATATCCTGTTTGTTTACTAAACATTACATTACAATCAATGGATGTGTATACAACATACGGATCGAATCATCGGCAGCTTATTTAAGCCTCCACCACACGATAAAGGACAAAGTGCCTAATGATAAGTTTCCAGTAAGCCTTAGAACAGCGTTTTGGTTATATAATGTGGTCACAACGTTAGCATGTGTAGATGCTTCTAATCATATTCCGATCGATTCTTTGATCTCTGGTCATGACACATCAAGGAATAATAATAAGAGGAATATATCGAATGGGGAAGGAAATAAAACTTTTTCGATGATGCTAGAAATATTTTATTATATGCTTATGTGTTTTCCACTGCTCTATAAGGAAAAAAAGTTCGGATGTACCGATGGAAGTGACAGCGGTGGGGGATGTCAGGGATGCCAGAGTTCTAAATTTATTCAGTAAAAGAACTTAATATTTGATCTGATAAAATCTTCGTTTAGTAACAAAATAGCATCCCTGATAGCGTATTGAGCGCCTTTTCCACTCTTTTATGGGCGCGTCGCTTTTATTGAAGCCAGAAAGTTGGGGGAGTTGAATATTCAATTTTAGCATCAGTGCGATATGTTGGAGGAAACTTTAACTTCTTTTAACTTTCTTGCTCGTCCTTCAAAAAGGCGAAATCAAATGACCCGTAATACTAAAATGGAATTTGGAGAAATTGCAATTTCCTACATCAAAACTAGTTTGGCAAGGTGAACGTATCTTTGGTAAGCCCTTCATAAAGACTTTGGACTCTCCATACCAACGTTACGCATCTCTCTCTAAGCCTCTACATGACCCTGAACAAAGTCTCTCTGTAGAGGAAGTTCGACTCTCGCTTCTGCCTTTTCTTGGCACAACCGATGGCACACATACGAGAGAGAGAGCACATCGCAAAAGTTAATGAGGAAAGAAAAGGAGGAGGAGACGCGACTTTCATTTTGTTCGCTTGGTCCCGGAGGCATTCGGCTCATCTAGGGTTGCCATTTTATAATACACAGTCTAAAACGGTGTTCTTGGCCTTGAAATAAAGTTTACTACGCGTCGCATCTAGTAGGAAATGATGATGATGATGACGCTTCTTACCTTTTGTCAAAGTTTCTTGACGTGTTGGAGTGAAAACTGAAGAGGAAACTGTCAGAACGCAACACATCACTGGGCGTAAGGAAGAAAAAACCTATAATGAGACATCACTCAGGGACTGAGTTCATTTCAAACGTGATGACAAAAATGTGACAGCTGAATATAAAGTTTTAATATTGCCAGCGGAATTGTGTTTTGTGTCGACATCTGGCTGTTATCTGTGCAGGGAAATTGAAACGACCAATTTCACCTTTATATATTTCGGCTGCTGCTACTCCTTCTATTGATATGCATTTCAAGGCCATTCTCCACTCGACTTCGATACTTTAGAAACGGCAAGGGTTGCCAGATTGACTATTTTCAATTCACACTACATTTAAGCACAACAATCGGTTTTTAAAGACATTTTGTCGTCCCTGTTTTCGATATCTTCTGTAGATTTCTCTTTCAAGTGGGCCTTCTTCTCCTCTTCTCCGTTTTTCTTAACAATATCTTATTCTTCTCCGATCCAACGAGAGAGAAAAAGAAAAAGGGTTTTCCCTGATCAGAATATCGAACGCCCTTGTCTTAGAAGAAAGAGAGGAAGTTAGCAGAAGATAAGGAAAATACACTACAAAGGAACTTTAATATTAAATAAATACAAAGTATTCCTGGATATTATAGAAGTTTAGTAGTTTAAAGTACAGTTTATTGATACTTCTAAGCCATGGATAAGTTACCTAACCACCCTGTAGTTCCCACCGTATCAGCCATCATTGAGCAGAGGGACCTTGAGTCCGTCTTTCCTTCTTTTCTTCATCATCGCTCGTCCAAACTGAAGTCATAAACTTTGACAGCTCGTTTCCTCCTCGGGGGAGATTGCAGAAAATAAAGAAGAAGAACTTCTTTCGTCTCAAAGATGGGTTTTACGAGAAAGAGTCCCTGGACATGTAGAAGTGTTGCCATTATACACCAGATTGTCTATTTTATTTTACGTGTATGGGACGACGGAAAGCATTTCTGTTGTGAGACATTCAAGGTCATCGCTTTTCCTCTTTTACTTCTATTCTGACATTGAATCAAGAGAAATTGGCTTGGATTTGTAACGCAGAGAGAGAGCAGGAGAAGTAGTGATATGCAAATCCCTTCTTTGGAAGATTCGCAAAAAGCCTTTTTCCCCGTTTTCCCTTCATGCTGCCATCTGTCTCGTTCAATGAGGCCTTTCGCGCCCTGTCAACAGGGATGCCATTGACTTTAAAGTCACTTTTAAATCATACACAGCGTCGAATTATTCAAGTTCGATACAAACTGGCATCCCTGGTTCTTTGAAGCTGCAGCAGCACGAGCTCAAAGGGGATCTAAAACGGTCCAAAACAGTGACGGATGAAGGAGATCAGCAGAGAAAAAGAATAAAGAGTTGGATGCTGCTCAAAGAAGAGAGAAATCTGCAATTCAAAGAGCAGCAACAATTCCTCTTCCAGATACATAAATATGTTCATGGCATTTCCACAAAGAACAGCCCCATTCATCCTAAAGAAAAGAAAGAGTAAAAAGGTGTCCCGGAAACGTCTTACACACGTACGGACAGCCGGTCTGCTGCTGCTGCCTCTCCCACCTCCCCGGGGAATTTAATCTTCTGACAAGATGTAGGAGAAGTAGTCAAGGTCAGCGGCTGCTGTAGCATTCACGCATTAACCTTCCTTTGATGGCGAAGCTATCTCCTATTTCTACCCAACATACACACAAAAGAATAATAAAGAGAGGAGGAACACAAGGCCTTTTGCCATAATAGACGATGTGTTGTAATATTATGCTCAGAATATAATAATAAAGAGCATTGAGTTGTTTTTCATGGCATCCAAGGAGGATTATTATTTATATCCTCCCCAGCAGCTCACAGTCAGCAGCTTGTTTGGAGTTAGTTTTGCGGCCTTCGCAGTTCTTCTTGTTCCCTTTCTTTATAGACTTCCTGCTTTGTTTGTCGTTAAGGCTGAAACCAGAGAAAGAGGCTTTGGCGTCGCCACTGCTGCTGCTGCGGTCCGAGTGGGAGGAGTAGAAGGCACAAATGGAGAGAGTATTAGCCGGGGTTCTACCCCAAATATTGCTGGGAATAATACGGCTATATAAAACATAGTAAAAACTTTCTCTCGTGCTGTGGCTATAAAAGAGTGAGGAGAAAAGAGGGAGTTATCCAGATTGGGCTCATAATGAAAATGGAGCCGTTTCGGGAGTTCATACCAACAAGCCTTTATTTACCATTTACGTCTATTTTAAGGCCTCTAACAAAAGCTTTTACACCTCTGAAAGCAGCGATATTGCGGCAGCATAAACTAACTTTTCCCCTCGACGTCTCACTTTCTCTCCTCTATCAATTTATGCTTCTCCTCCCCACTAGCGTAAAAAGTAATAAGCCCAGTGAGACCCACTAAGTGAAGGGAGCATGCAAATTGAACGGCGGTGGGCCTCAATGTCCTCAAGAGCCTTTTAAGGTCGTTCCCAGAGGGAAAAGTCTTTTCATCAAGGTGGAATAAATGCACAGCAAGGGATTGACAAGAGAAGGAGGCCTTTCTCACACTTTTCAAGACTTTCTTGGCACTGAAACTCTTTTTCAGGGATGCCACTATGTGCAGGCTTAATATACGTAATTAGTCTTGCTTCTGGCATCCCTAGCACCTTTGAGAAACAAGAACAATCAGAGGCAAGGTCACGCCGCCTACTACTCCTCCCAGCATGCGGGCTATGAATGCTCAATTACTTCTTGATACATTAGGGGCCTTCTTCCGAATATAATCCATAAAAGAGGCCGAAATGTAAGAAGAACTTTTCTTATCTCAAGGGCAATGATGACGCCAAGGTTCATTATGTACGAATGCGGAGGAGAACTGATTTGATGTTCTTGGCACTAATCGGCAATGGCTTAATTGGCATAAGTGCAGAATAATTTGGCTTACTTATCATATCTTCTCTATTGCCCTTGATGTTATGGAGTCTTCAATACATTTTCCACGGGGAGCTGTGTTCATACCTGAAAATAAAACATTATTTTATAGTTTCATGCAATATTGTCATGTCATGGCGTCATGAACAAGCGCGTAAAGAAGCGTGTTTGGCATTTTTGTGTCTTAGAAAGAGAGTAAAGAATGCTGAGCTAGGACTTTTCATGTATACGACGTTGTAGTAGAGGCGTATGTGTGATCCCAAAGGCGCCCAAAACACGCGACAAGGAAGGGTTTCCAAAAGGAATATTAACTCTTCTTCTTACAACACTGTTATATGCAGTTGTTGTGATAATGAAGGACATTTCATGTATTTATAGATAGCACCTCGTAATACAGCTTAAGATACTACCATATTACTCAATGTTGTCCTGAAAAAAGGCATCCCTGCCTATGTTTGGGGGCCCCTCTGACACGCGAGATGATCATTTAATGAAGGCCCCAGCTCTACTCTGTCCCAAAGCCTCTTCGTCTTTTACACGATTCATGTCTAACCTTTAATAAACCGGTTTAAGCCAGTGCTTCGACAAGAAACTAGCACATAATTATGAACCACCCGCATTTTGTTGCTCCCGTGGGAAGTAAGTGAAAATAGGTCAATAGTGCAACGAAAGCAATTAAGGCCGCGCAGAGAAGGGACCACAACTTAATCACCTTTTAAAAGTCTCTGCGGCTTGCATGGACTTAAAGTGCCCAGCAGGTCAAATTACTGCATATGCAGTAATATATATGCAGGCTAAATACATATGCAGTAATATATATTTAGCCTTTTTATATTACTTTAACTCTTTAAGTGTAATGCAACTGTTACTTTTTAACATTCTATTATCAACAGCTCGTTTCCTTTGCGAAATAGAAAATAAAGATCAATACGACATAAATCATGCATCCGTATGATTATAAGAGCAAAGGAAGGCTAACTGAGATATATAATTGCAAGGTGATTAAGATTGCGTTTCTAACGTCAATATATGTTTATCAACACCGCTCAGGTTACAGTAGCTGTAGCGTCTAATCCGGGAGATCAGTTTTTAATCATGCTTTATTTCAACTGCATATTTGTATCACTCAGCCTGGTGTTGTGGTGCTCAGCCACCAATATGGGACCCAAACAACACATATGGCGGCCACCAGATGAGCCCATGAATTACGATAACCCCGGACCTATATTTCTTCCCGGTCAGGAGCCTCAGCCTATGAACAGTTACAGAGCACTGGGACCAGCCGAAGACAGGATGAGGATGCCATACCCAGACTATCAGAATGACTATAGCATCCCAAGGTTCAGAAGCCAGAAGGGTCCAGTTATAGATGTAGGTTCTGAGATTATGTTTACAGTGTGAAAACTAACTTTAATAAACTAGAAAGTCTTGGCAGCTAGCGTGCAGAGGACTATTGGAACTAGTCCTGTAGCCACTACTGAAGGTTCCGGTGCAGGCCCAGGGTCAACAACGCATGGTTCCACTACGGCCAATGATTTAGGCTCGGGCAGCTCCAGTTCTGGAGTAGATAACACAAGTACATTATCATCTACAGTTAAGGGTAATGGCACAGAGTCCAGTGTCACCACAGTGGCGGTTGAGGGTACTACAGAGGTGGCTGAGGACAATAATATCTTCTTTGAGAAGCAGCCAACAGCTGAGGATCAGTGGAACTTCGAGAGACGGGGCAAAGGTACAACATACTCATATCAACTGCTATTGTGGACAGATAAGTAGTTTCTCTTTTCAGGGGTTATGCAAGGTTTCCCAAAATCAAAGGGCTTTCAGAGGGCGTCTTATAGTTATGGCCCCAGGTCTCCACTTACCGTAAATACGGGTTCAAATCAATATCAGTGGCCCCGTTCTAAATGGTCTGGAAAGGGAATGGGAAAGATGAGCGGAAAACAAGGTTATCAAATGGCAGGTAAACCCCGACGTGGTAAGTTCAACAATAATTTGAACAGCCCACCGGGTACTGGAAAAGGAAGGAGAAGAACATTTGCCAGCAAACATCAAATGCATAATGCCAAAGGAATGTCTAAGAACACATTTAGCCACAATTCCAACCAACCCGTTCATCCAATGCTGATGAGATCTAACAATATGGCTAAGATGCCAAAGAAAAAGACACAAGAGCAAAAACAGCAAGTTTTCGACGAAGCCATAGCGCCTATTGGTAAAGGACTCAACGGAACAACCAACATTTCAAACGCTTTAAAAGATATCAAACCGAACTATAACCAAGACCAGAAGACCAACTTTAACCAAAATAATTACAATGAACCTGCTCAAATAGCAAGTGTCATGCAGGATCAACCCAAAGGTCATCACAGGCGGCATAGGGTTAGGCCGTACTCAATCCCAAAGGGTCCCATCAACGCAGGGATCTACCCATACCAAGACTACCAAGGCTTTGACAAGAGCTACAAACCGAAAAGACATCACAAAAACAGCTCATCTGGGAAAGGAGTCCAACCAGGCAACGGAGTTATGGGCGGAATTCAAGATCGTAAATGACCATTTTTGCGAATATGCATGTGAACACATGTCTTCTTTGTTTTTCTAGTAGGACCGATGCCTCCGAATGGCCAATTGCAGAGAAGACGATGACGACGACAGATTGCGCATTCTGCATCATCTGCTGTCCAATATTATAGTATTGTCCCAAGTCGTTATGTGTTGTGCAAATAGCTGACTAAATGTTTGCTGAATATGGGATGATTGTATTGGCCTTATTTGCGCTTTCAGCGGCCACTAGAGTAAAAATTGCTCTTTAGCTTATATGTATACAGGGTTGACATGATGTGAATTCACATCCTCAGCTAAAATAGTGTATTCTATTGAATGACCTTCTGTCATAATAAGCAATCCGTCTCAGCCTGTCACTGACACACAAACAGCTTGCAAAAGTGAGCGAAAGAACATTTGATTATGAATGGAGAGCATTCAAAAAAACTGCCAGCGGTGCTTCTTCTTTGTATGCTTTGACCTTGGTTTGAGCAGCAATATCTGACCATATGAGCCAAGAATCGCCAGCTATTGATTGTCCCCAGGGGGAAAGAGACACCAACCGAACAACAAAGATTATTTGCTTTTCTGCTTCTTCTTTTTCTGATGTTGCAACCTTGACATATTTTCTGCCAGCTGCTGGGCTGTGTTAGTGTGACCAGTCAGGGCAACAAGGAGAGCTGGAGTTATTTGGACATAAAACAACAGATAGTAATCATCTAATGCAATGACTATGCATTGCAAGTAACAAATTAACAGTAATTAATGGTACGTATATTTGGTACAATACCACTGACCACCCTGTCTTTAGATATTTGTTTGCCCGGCAGCCAAAACCATTCACGTGAACCAAAGAGATTCCAATGTGGTGGTCAAAATCCTTTAAAAAGGCGGCCGTCAGATGATATTTTCTCCCCAGACACTCTTCTATATTGAAGGACGATCGATGATGGCGTTAATACATCAACGAATACACTTTAGACGACAAAAGTTGGCTGAAAGTCAGTGCTGCCAAAAAAGAGTTTTGTCACATTGTGTAATAATAAAAAGTGGTTGGTGCACCTTTTCCTCTCTTTTCCGAGTTCCATTCGATAAATTGGATTCTGTGTGCAAATCACGGGTATTCGTTGTAGTAGTGGATGGGAATGCAAGATACAACCGCGGCCTTTTCGCCACCACAGCTTTCTTTTTTTCGTATTCTCTGTTTGCCACGGAATTGGGTTTTTGCAGAAAGTGCATTTGATTGCCAAGGTCACCCGAGGAGCAATAAATCAAGGCCTCTTTTCAACGGCATATGGAGTACAATAAAGAGATGCATTTAAGGGGAAATATTCTGCCCGTCTTCAATGATTTTTGCAAAGAAAGTGAGTTTATGTGGTATGCAACAAGGTTTAAAAAGCTCCAGTGGCAGGCTTGTGGATGTTTCTGTTGCACGAGTATGCGGGCTGAATTTGAGTGCGTATCTTACTACTTCCGCAAATGTGTTCTCTTAACAAAGTCTCTCTCTCTCTCTCTCTCTCTCTCTCTCTCTCTCTCTCTTCCACTTCCTTCTCCCCTACTAAGACGTTCACGCGCCATGACAGTCTAATAACATTAAGAGGAGACAGGAAAGAGAAAAGAAAAAAGAAGGTTGTTATACAACGAGGGACGTCCTTTACACAGAGACAGGGATGACAGCGTGCATTGGAGATAACTTCTAACATCTCTGTTGTATTCAAGGAGATCGCAAATGCTGTAAATGGCAACCCTGATATATAGTCCCTTATATTTCAGAGATGCTGCATACATTTTCTTCTTCCAACGGGTCGTTGATCGTGGAATCAGGAAACACTGATGACGAGATTGGATAGAGACCACGATTGTACTTCAATGGATCGATCAGGGCGTACAAAATGCTTCCATCCCAACTCTATGCATATTTTATGCCTATTACACGTCGTCGTAACCTACAAAACGCTGGCCTAATAAAACCCACTTTCCCCGCCCACGACAAAGGATTTAAAATGGCTTCTGCGGAGCATGATGAGAATTTCAATTTGCTCCCATTTCCACGAAACCCATCAACGACGCCATCCAATTTAATAAGCTTTCACGTCGCCTTTGATTAGACATATTTAGCATCTCATTCTGACTTTTATTAATAGTGGTGTGCTAAAAAGGGTTCTTCTGTGGTTTGTAGCTGTGTTAGATTTTGCCTGTATCTTATGATCTTGTTCCATTGGCCTCAATAGTTATGAATACATTTGGAACAGCTAATGGAAATACTTCTATCTAATATGTGAGTTTCGAACCTAGAGATAGTTCCTAACGAATAGTATAAGTCTTAAAAAGAGCATATGTACCTCATTTAGGTATAAGCAGCTCAAATAACTGTGGAACGAAGCTGTTTTGCCAATTGTGCAGCAGAAAGTGCCAAAGTGGTCCCTATTTGCTATCATAAGGCTTTTATGGCTCTCATCCAATGCGTAATGAGACCCAACCTTGAGATCAACAGCTGTACGGTTGCCAAGAGAGCCGAGGCTAGGAAAGAATTCCTCAATGTACAGGAGACATCAATGTTAGAGGCCTAGCACGTAACGTACTACTGTGTAGGCTAATTGCACCCAAACAGCATCGTTTGGCCTTGACTTTTTACGGTCAAAGCCTTTGCTCTGGTGACTTCTTCTGCGCTCCATTGGTGACTACCATATATCATGATGAGCCAGTGAGTGGGAGAGAGAGAAGGAAAAAGTGGCTTTCTGGACCTTGCAGAGAATTTGCCAAAAATAAACTCTCTAGAGGGGCATTTAGGGTTTATGTCGGGTTAATAGGACCGGATGAAATATTGCGCTCTGTGTTCATTGACTATATCTGACCTCAGATTATATTTTTCTCTCTTTATTTTCATTTGGTCTGAAGATGTTTATTGAGTTTTCTGAGATCAACATTAATATTATTATAGAAAAGCACAATCTAGCCGACATGGAGGCGGAAGCGTCCCTTCGTATATACTTTTTGCCTTTCTTGGTTGCCAGGCGTTGTAGATATTTTATTAGAATGGCTTCAATCAGGTCTGCCATATCGTAAAGATTCTATTATCCTAGACTCGTACTCATCAATACAAAATACGCACATTTGTATTGTTTTCACAAGGGTTTAAGAACTGGCTAAGCTTTTTCATTTACTGTGAATTATTAGGAAGCCATTTTTAATCTGTCTTAAGAAGTTGAAGAAGGAGATGAGAGAAGAGAGCATCTGTTCAGAAACGAAAAATTAAGAAATTTCAAGTAGATCCCTAAAGAATTAAAGCAGCAGCAGCAGCAGAAGGTGACTAAGTTGGCTAAAAGTTGATTTGAGATGACCTACTAACGCCTAGTTTAATTCTCTTTTCTTTCTCCTCTCTTGCTTAGTTCAGCACCTGCCCCCTACTTTCAAAGAAATTCTTCTTTAAAAAGTTCTCTCTGTGATCCTTTTAAAAAGAAATATATGCCAGCTGAGATATTTCTCGCTGAGTCACACTTGATGAGATTAGACTGAGCATCGTTTGCTCATTTTAAAGCACGGGGCAGGGCTGCCACTTGAACCCCTCTTCAATCTAGGTTACACCTGAACCCTCATCTAAAATTCCTTGTCACCCTGACACAGATTTTCTTTGAAATCCTATTTTTCCTCTCGTGACATTTGTGAACATTTTTGTCACCAGTTTGTGGTGACGTCACCCTCATCAGTTCCAAGGGAATGTGCGGAGAGAGAGAGAGAGAGAGAGAAAGAGAAAGAAGAGCTCAAGGTTGTTCGTGCTTTGGATACTAATATATTTCTATGTAATTCTCCATACTGTAAGTGTTCAAGAAACCTCTCAGTTATACAAATGAATAATAATTTTCATATTCTACAAGGACTCCTCCGAATCGAAAAACAACACCTTAGTACTTTATATGTGTAACAGTGGCTCTTGTACTATTGGAGTTTACGGGGGTCACATCCTATGATCCTATTAATCTAGGGTCTTCTATCAAAGACTAAAGACTGCTGAGACATCTCTCAAACAACCGATGTAGTGCATGCTTTGAGTGGACAACGAAGGTCTTTTTTATTCTTCTTCTCCCCATCATAGGAATAATCCATCTCTCTTCCTTCTGACCATCACAATGTCGGCATGCCTCGATCTGCTGCTCTCTTGACCTTCCAAAACAACAACAACAACAACTTTCTCCTCTAGCTGCTGCTTTCATGCCTATGGCATCTATCTCTGGGGCCAGGCTCATCCCTCATCTTTTGCTCTCTTGACACATATCTCTCTTATTCTCTTTTGTGAGGAGATACAAGAAGAATAAGGACATACTCAAAGTGACTCTGAAAGTACAGGAGGTATAAAGGAAGGTGCAAGGGTGTGCAGAAAGGAATGTACTGTTTGTACTACTTATTCTGCTCCAAAAATGTACAAATACACAAACCTAGGTGACGACACAGTAAGCACACAACCACCACACTACAGAGCAAATATTTGTCTTATTTTTTCCTCCCCTTCCTTCTCTGTGAAAACAGATTACACGTCTTGACTGTCAGCTGATCGATCCTTCTTCAACGCTCAGCCCTAATACTTCCTTGCTCACTCCCTCCCAACCTGCAGCAGAATAACCCCTTTTGTTCTACATGTGAAGATTTAAGAGTCCTTCTCATAAGGGATGCCATCTAGACAACTACTATAGGGATAGCAACACATGCACATATACCTGCACTATATCTCAAAGTGGCATCCCTGCCTCTGTCGTCACAAGCTCGCTCTTCCAATTTTCCTGTCCTCAATCTTCCTTATCGTCTTTTCAACGTTGGCGGAGAGACAGAGGAAGAAGACGAGGAAGAAGAAGCCACCGACCTGATTTTGCCTAACTCTCCAGAAACACACAACCAACTCCGTCCCCCTTCTTCCATGTCTTTTATCCACATGCACACATGTTGTAAACTGGGAGACATTGGAAATGGGAGGAAGGAAGGGTGGCTTTTACTCTCTGCTGCTGCTGCAACCCCATAAAGAAAGGGGAGCACAAAATTGACTTGTTTTATTTCTCTTCAATCACTGGAGGAGGCCGTTCTACTTTTTCATCCAAGGGAGATTTTATAAGTACCCAAGAGTAATGGGATCAAATTACACGATTTACTTTAAAATGGCATTTTAGAAAGGTATCGACTATGTGCAGTCAAAGCATTTCTACTGTATTTGGTAAAAGTGAGAGAGCTGTACCATGGATATATTGAAACAATTATTTTATAAGCCTTTTTATGCGAGCATGCTAATCTGCATATAAACTTGCTAAACTACAATATGTAAAATAGGATACATGGCATCCCTAAATATAGGGGTAGAAAAGCCTGATTGCTTCCTCGCCTTTTTAGAGTGCACATAAAATAAAGAATAAGGGGCGCACACACCCAGTGAGACCGAAAAGGGGTTGGGGAGGCAATTTACTCCCACTGAGTGATGACGGCGAAGGCTCTTTGTTGTGTTCCACCCTTTCCTCCTGCACGGCACATATTATTATGTTTCCCATTCACCCTTCCTCCGGCGAAAATAAGAGAAAAACGTTATTATCGGAAGACCAAATGGCAAACAAATGCATAAAAGTAAGTCTGCAATAATAATAGAGACTGGATCAAAACAAAGCCACCCTATGGAGAAGTGTAGAGTCATCCTTCTACTTGAGAAGTATTAATATCAGGCTTTTGAAGGGGGAGGAGGAGCTAGAGAAAGACTAGCTGTCCCTAATGATGGCTCTTCACAGGGACTATTTTTCGTGGTGTCCATTTTTGTATGAAAGCTTCAGCATGAGTATTTTGTGAAGCTTCTTTGAGAAGGTGTGGAATCATACGAGACAGTATTAATGAAGAGTAAACAACAAATTGCGAGTTTTTATGCCCGCTATGTCCCTAAATTGTATTTTTACGTGTTGTATGTGCAAATATGTAGAAATTTATGGAATCGCGACTTTCCGCTAAAGACACCCTTCGTCCTTCCACCCATTGTACCGAGAGTACGCCTTATGTATCCTCAAGAAGGGACCAGCTCGCAAGGACTTCTCTTCATCTATTATTAAGCCCCCTTCAAGGAGCTTTCAAAGTATGGTAGTAACTGTAAGTACGGGATTGAGCAGACTTACTTATTGTACTAGCCGAGCATAAAGCCGGAGGGCTCAAGAATGGCCATAGTAGCAGTGGGCGATCGGCGAGGCAGTGGCGCAAACAACAAAATTCGACCTCGTAGTGGCTTTTAAAAGTTTAATTAAGTTAAAGTTGGTTATATTCCTTAAACTACTGTCTTTCTGTTTACTTCCATGTTTTGTAAAGTATCTTCTAGTAAAATGCGAAAAAATATGGCTGTACATAACACAGAAATGGGAAGAGGGACAGATCTAATAAATATTCTTTACGTTCTTTCATTCAGGGATGACAGTTCCTTTAATACAGGGATAGACGCTACATAAGATATATTTTCTAAGATCCTTTTAGCATCCCTACAGCGAGGAGAGGAGAGAGATGCAACCTTTGCATAAGAATGAGATGAGAAACATGGAGCTTTCACCAAAACCAACAGGAAATTCCAGGAGGAAAATGAATTAGAGGTTTAGCCATGTGTTCACAAGAAGAACATCGGATTTGTGATTAGAGGGACGGGGGTTTACTGACTACAAGAAGGACCATGCTCTGCACTGAATATAAGTTAGAAAGATCCTCTTGTAAAGAAGATAATTTTGGGACTAATTTATGCTCAGCCTGTTTGTCTAGACTTATAAGGTAGGTATGCAAATACAAAGTAATGATCTACTAGATGTCCAATATATTGTTAACTAAATAGACTACTTGTGTCAGTACTACGGATTATTGTGAGATATTATTCAACAGAAGCTTCAACATTATCGTCTAAAACGCACAAATGAAATCTCCTCCCCTCTAGCATCTTTTTCCACAATTTATTGGCTCAGGACACTAAACTTGCATGGCCTATGAGGCTAGGTATTCTTTATAAGGCCTACCTTATCGCAGGAGCATAAGCGGAGGAAGATTCAGGGAGGAAGAAGTGGGAACATGGTCGAGTAGTTGGTCTCGCCACAAAACGGCCGCAATAGTATTAAAAGACACTCAAATTGAGTTATCTTCTTCTTCTTCTTTCTCTTGATTGGACCAAACCCAATTTCGGACTAATTGTAACACTACTGCAGCGTGAAAGCAATAGATAGAGATTATATCCTACACATTGATAAGCGTTATCAATACTTTACACTGTGTCCTAAGTTTTACTCTCACACTTTAACGGTTCATTACAGTTCTTCACTGTTCTTTTTTGCCCAAAGTACTCTTCTCCGTTTGCTTGTTCCCAAGACACTGACAGATACATCATGAGCAGCGGCAGGAGAAGGAAAAGAAGGCCGCGCGCGCCTGAAGAGCAGCTGGGTCCAGCTTGCAGGCTTTTTGCGTATATACATGCTTTAAAGGCCGCGTCGTCACAGCTCGCGCGCGGCCTTTAAAAGCAGTGCTGCTGCTCCTTCTTTTTCCTTATAGGGACTCACTCCGTCTAGCTGTACTCGTATAAAAGTATTCTACTCAGTGGACGGAAGGGAAACACAAGAAAAGGAAAAGAAGAAAAGAAAGAAGCTCCTCGTTTTGGTAGTTCCTCTTTAGGAGCGCCTTTTCCCTCTCTAAAATGTATATATGGTTTCTGAGTTGTAGTTATATACTACGTACAGGCCCTAGTATCCAACTGGTGTTTAGGCCTTTAAAGCCCACTTCCCCAAAGAGAAGGTCAAATGATGCTCTTCGTACACTTGCAAATTCATTCTATCCCAGCTGCACCTTGAAAGGCTTGCTTTTATTCAATTTACAAGAGGAAATCCGTCATTCCGGTAGCCATGCAGGCCCGTCCATTTCTCATGAGAGCAAGGCAGACAGGTCCCAATATTTCATGCGAATACATTCAGGGTTGACATATTGAAGTTATATTGGAATATATTGATAAAGCATCGACCCTGCCTTGTGTCACCGACGATGTTCTACATTCACCGAAATACAATCTAAAAAGTTTTCTTCTTCCATTTCGTTTTCTTCTCGGACACAAAAGCAGCTGAGCTAGGTCGAGTAGTAGGAGTAGCTGCATGTTCACTCAGACATGAAATGAAAGAAAAAGAATGGAACATGGAGAAGAAGAAGAAGAAATGGGAGCCAATTTCCTGTTGTGTTACTTTTCGAATCCAATGTGGCTTTTCAAACAACAAGAGATATCTCATGGTTTTGATAAGAAGTTCAAATTGCCTACTTCAAAGTGACTAAACAGGTATCTGCAACACCATTTGCACAAGATTTCCTTATTTTCCTTTGTGTTCAAAGCGCACATGTAACAACTATTATGTGCCTATTTTTCCAAGCTTCTTAGAGCCAAAGAAGAGCTTCTACCAGGAAAATGTAATTAACAGAAGGAGAGAGGAAGGAAGAAAGCAGGCCTTTTTCATGTGTTGCCAACTTGGTTTTGGAGCCTTTTTGGCCTTCTTTCCCCTCAGAATGGCCTTCAAAAGCAACCTTATGTGCTCTATACGGCTTCTCTTTCTTCTTTTCCTTTTACCGACATTATTTATGCATATTGTCCGTTTTCTCTTTTTACCTTCAGGGATAAAAATGCCTTCGAGCTTCTGTTGAGCCAACACCATTATACGAGTACTACAACCAAAGTCAATAATATGACCATTTTGAGTATTGTCGGTGTTTAAAGGTTTGTAGATATCCTCTTTTTTGTTACATTTCTCTGAAATTGACACCTTCAACGTTGTAGTGAAAGTCAAAGTATAAGAAAAACAATGTTTTCTGTGTGAACAAAAACTTTATCCTGAATGTCCCAGTTTGCAATTTCTGCCTTCTTCTTCCCTTATAAGAGACGAGCAGCAGGAGGAGGAAACATATAATAAAAGTTGCCGCCGTCAAACTTTTGCAGAGGCTCGCTCTACTTTCCAAGACTGCCTCCATTTAAGGAAAATCTCAATTACACTTCTCACATCTTTATAAGACAACACACAAAGAGCGACCAATGCACGGGGGCCGCCGCCGCTTTTTGCCTCCTTTGCCCCACTTTGTAGCGAGATCTCAAAGCCAGCCTCTTTCGAGAGGACTTTTTTGTCACACATCTTCTTTCTCAGCTATTTTCCAGCATCAGGTTGACTGGTTGGGAGCAAAAAAGTGAGGGGTAAGAAGCAATGGCGGTTTAATTTTGGGGGCGAGAGCTTCCAGTCTAACTGTGTTTGAAGTGGAGTTTAGAAGTACTCGTATTATTTAAACATTCCCTGCAATGTAAATGATGTAAGGTAAGTGTTGTCGTGTAAGGTAACTGTATTCTTTAATAAAAATAGATGGAAGCGCTAAAAGTGGATCAGTTACTTTTTACTGGAAAGTACTTCGCAGTCTTAGGGGCTGACCACACCTAATAGAGAAAAACCAATAGACATTGGTCGCTCATCAATTTTTGTAATGCTCAGCTTCATCCAAGTAGTGAAAACTCAGAGCTGAGGACCATCCGGTACCAATCAGAGCCAAAGCTCATAAAGCTGTCCTTTGTTATTGCCGGCACTGATTTCAAAACTATATCTGT
>LR139845.1:0-23229 GCA_900659605.1 Tisbe holothuriae
CCGAGGCCGGGATTTGAACCCCAGCCCCCTTGCATGGAAGTCTCGCACGCTAACCATTCCGCCACGGGCTTGCGCCCCTGATCATGTTTATTTAACTATTGGCAATACTCGTATACGCGATATCTCTAACATGTCTGCAAACATTGCAAACTGTGTAGAACATAAAAAGAGCATTACGATCTCAAGATATGATCATATGAGGGATAAATAAGATTACCTTTTAATTCTACAAGTCAGTCTGGGCTTGCCATTGTGGGCGTAATCTTCCATCAATTATTTACATCAGTGGCAAAGGCAAATCCTGGTTGCCTCTGCCAAAACCACTAAACTGCTGTAGGATTTGCTGTGGGATTTGACTTCAAGCCAGGAACAGCTTCTGCCGAAAAAGGTAATACTATTATCTTTGAAAAGCATGTGTAATAGTAGAATAAACATTAAATGGAGATTGAATGCAGTGCAGTAAACAACACTATCAGTTTTTCCATTATCAATTTATCTCCTCCACATATTTAGATTAAAAGTTGGTTTAATAAGAAAACATGTAATAGGAAAAATTCTTCTAGAAATATACGTCAGCATGTTATAAGAGGGCTAAGGCCTTCGATTCTTCGTCAGCTTACTGGCCTTTACGCACTGTCAATGAAAGATTTCGAAACCTTTATGGAATCACCCAATGCTTTGCTTCTGTTTGGTGCCCTCTTGCTTTGTCCTCAGATCATGAGGTCGAAAGTATTGTGAGAAAACAGTAAGTTATGACATCATAAACAGACATTTAATGGAAATGTATTAAAGTTAATAAAACATTATGCACATTAAAATTGTTATCTCATAGCTTTGATATAACAAAATTGAAATTTAAACCAAACTGTATATCCTATTTATACGACATAATTAGCTTTTTTCTCTTTTCCTTTCGACCTCATGATTTGAGGACAAAGCAGGAGGGCACCAATGGGTCAGGGGAGTAAAAAGGTTTCCAGTTCCACATTAATTTGGATTCCGAATTCTTGTCAGTTATCGCGGATTGGAAGCTTTTTGGCCTCTAAACTTATACTGTAGTTGTTTGACTATAAAATGTGCATGTCGCATATCCGTCTTGGTATCTTCTTGCCAACTTTTTTATGTTCAATCTTACCGATATAATTAAAAGATTTCCTCCTCTGACCTTGCAGAACACTACCTGACTGCAACATGGTGTGGGAGTGGTTTCAAAAGGCTCTTCCAGGCAAAAGTAAATCGGAAATATCCAATGTCCTTCAAACCCGCCAAGATGAATCGAATCGACCCCGTCAGCACAGCATTATCCTACTCATGGGCAAGTCTGGTGTCGGCAAGACATCCACCATTAAGCATTTGATTGGCCATAACAATGACATTGAGTTTAAAATAAGCGATCACAAGTCAGAGACCAGGGAGACCATCGAGTACAAGCTGACTCTGGAAGGAAAGAAGGATGATACTTTTATCACGGGGAGGACGGTCTCCCTGGGAATTGTGGATACGCCAGGTATCAATGACACAGATGGAATTCGGCAAGATGCCAGAAATATGGCCTCCATAAGTACGTTTCTTAAGGAGCACAAGGTATTTTTTTACAGTGTTAGGCAATTATACTTCCATACAAGACTATCTTCTTCCAGGCCTTGAATGACGAAGCAACTGGCCGTCGCCGTATGCCCAATATGATACTCCTAATGTTGAACGCCAATGACAACCGCTACACGGGCCCCGAGAGCCCCCTTGAGCGGTCTCTGCGCCTGATGGCCAGTGAATACATGAAGTTGACTGACGGAACCAACCTAGTTATAGTCGTCACCCACGCCAACAGCATCCCTTCCGATGAGTGGAAGGTTCGGACACAGGACATGAGCTCTCGCATAAAGGAAATTGTAAGGAACATTACAAAGCATCCGAAGAATCACCATGTTCCTGTAGTCTTCATTGATAACAAAATGGGCAAGAAAAAAGGAGCTTCCGGCTGGACACTCTTGAATGACGGCACCATGCAACCAAGGAACCTGTTCATCGCGATGACCGGAGTACTCACGCAAGTTGGTGATACAATCGCTCACTGTGCCGTTTCCAGCTTCTTTGGCCGTGATGGCAAGGCGTCTTCCGTGGCCTCGACTGTATCGATGCCGGTTCCAGCTTCTATTGAGAAGCCGCCTAAGAAAAAGGTCAAGGAGCCAATGACCAAACTTGAAAAGGACTTGTTGGTCGTGCTAAAGAAGGACCAAGACTCAGATGACGACTCAGGCAGTGAGGAAGAGGCGGAGGTTGCACCAGCACCTACTAATGAATCCGGAACGGCCGAGTCTGATCCAGCAGAAGATCAAGCCAAGTTCTACGAGGACACAGATGATGAAGACAAGGTGCTCAGGAACATTGAGGATAAGATCCGGCAAATTCCTAGGCCGTTTGGCACCTGTTATGACCTTAAGAAGAATGAAATGAAGGAGGAGAGTGTGTTTGGAAAGGGAGCTCTCAAGACAGCCAATAAGGTAGTTCTTATGGACCACAAGGATAGGATTACACTGAAGAACCTCGAAGAGTTTGACTCCAAATGGAGGATGAATGCCGACATATCTGTGGACCCTGTAACTTCAGCCAGTTCCAGTCTCACGAGAACAGGGGGTCAAACAAATACCAATGAAATGGCCTTGGAAGAATTCACAGTAGCTAAAATCACATACCCCGATATTCCTGACATTACGAAGATTATGTTACATGGCAAGCTGGTAAAGGATATGAATAATTTGGAAACTTTTGATCCGGCCAGTACCAAATCTAAGAAGAAGTTCCAAGAATTCTTCAACAAATGGGGCCACGGAATTGTCCTAAACGCCTATGCCGGAGGCCGGATTTTCCACAGGGAACACGGTACCAACATAAGCGCCGGAGGCCTGGAGGCCAGTCTTAATATATCGGGCGACTACCATTCCCTGAGTGGTGGCATGAGCAGCTCTTCTGGAGATCCAAACACGAGCACACAGGGTAGCATTGATGGATATGCTGGGGGAGATATTAACTTCCAACGCCAGGATTCCCTTAACGACTGGATTAGGTCGCTCAAGCAGAAGCCAGTAGTCTTTGTCAAGCGCTTAAGAGTGAATGAAGATGTGAAGCTGTACAGCCAGTTGGTCAAAGAAATAACTGACACTCGGGTGTTTAAGGATGAAGCTAAGCAGGAACGCGTAGCAAGAGCTCTGGAGAAGGCCACTCAATTTGACTGCATGTTGACAAGGCAAGAAATTGCGGCCATTGAAGAGCGAAAGGCGGGCAAGGGCTTTTGGTCGTGGACAAAGAAGTTAACCTGGTGATGTCCCATTTAACCAGCAAACGTTATCAACAATTGATGTTAAACATTAAAAAATCACTTAAAGCAGAATATTTCTATCGGTAAATATAATTTTATTATAACAACTGAACTATTGTATAAATTCACAGACTACTGCAACCATTCAGTGGTCTATGATAAATTATTCATTTAGAATCTTCGAGCCTATGCAACACACTTGCCAGCGTCCTCATAGAGGCCGGCACTCCCACCGAGACCTGTTTCAAATAACTAGCCATTGTCGGAGACACATTCTTCTCCTCTTCTTCAACTTCATCACCAGACACGTCATCCGCTATCTCATCATCCTTATCAGCTTCATCCACCTCTTTAACATGTTCAGCCTCTTCCACGGCTTCCACTTCTTCTTCCTCCTTATCCGCTTCTTCATAAACCTCTTCCTCTTCAGCACTTTCATCCTCCTCTTCTTCCTCCTCCTCTCCATCACTGCTCAACCGATCACGACTGCTAACATCCACAGCAAATGCAAATCGTGGCTTCTCCGTAACACTCGTTGCCTCAGCTTGCAAAGCCATGACCTCAGCAATCCTCTCCTTGGACGCGTGCACGATGCAAAAGGTTAGAAGCTCCTTGCGAGCGCTGGAAAAGGTCTCCGAGGTGGAGAAGGAAGGCTCCGAAGCGAGGTTTAGGCACGCCTCCCAGCCGTTGGAATCAAACGTCTAAAAAAATAAAAATAACACTAACCAACGAGTTAAAAATGATTTTAACTCTAGCTCACCGCCATGATTTCCTGACAAATGTTGAGACTGATCTTATACTGATGCATCTGCGTGGCAAAGTTCGCCATGGCGTTGAGCAGCCGACCGTCAAGCCCTTCATCGACAACACCCAAGGCGCCGCAGAGACTCCTCGCCACGGACGCGATCCGCTCCTTCACACGCAGTGTAAACGGCTCAGCCTTCATCAACCGGTCAGCAAACCGCTCAATCTCCCCAGCGCTGGAGAGCCTTCGGAGGTTCTTCGGTATCAGATCGAGCTCCGAGGCTGAAAAGTGGCTGAGCAACTTCACTGCGGTCAGGAGTTTGTCCATTCGGTTGGCGTCTGCTGAGGGCTCCTTGTTGCCAATGTGGCAGACGTCCAGGCAGCGGGCGGCGAGGTTCAAGGCTGGGTCGGAGCAGTCACGGGCGGACTCGAAGTAGTGGTTGGCGGCGGAGAGGCCGATATTGGAGAACGGAGGAGGTGAGGCTGGACACACCGCTGCGACGGAGTGTTTTCACGAGGATCTGTAACAAAAATACGGATTAATGTTATGCTAATTTCGAAGTATTAAAGAGACATACCTGCGTTTCCTGACTTGCTTTCGTCGGTTCCAACATTCCCAGCACCACGATGATATTCTCTTCGGACTTTGTCCTCAGCAGCTGCTCGCAGAACACCGTGAAGCACTCGTTAATCGGACACGACTCACACGACGCGCGTAGCTCAAACAACTCGGTCAGCACGTCATCCCATGTTGTGGCACCCCTGGCTTGGTGCGCGGACGCGGCCTTCAGGAACGCCTCGAGCAGCTTTCGTGCGTGTGCGGCATCTTCCCTCGCTTCATGCAGGTCACCCACGGATACGAATAGCTCATACCGGCGAAGAAGGCGCACGCTGGTTGCATGGCACAGCACATCGGAGATCTCTTGGCCAAGCGGGCCGTCAGCCACAGCTGGAGGGAGCTGCTCCGACTTGAGCGTGCTCAAGAAGCTGAGGTACTCGTTCAGGATAGGCAGTGACGTCGTCAGGCTGCTGGCTCGCAGGGTTCCCACGCACGCATGGACGTAGTCATCCCGGCCAAAGGCTGTTGTCATTATGGCCCGATCTTGTATCAACAGCCTTGCCATGTCTAATTGATCCATGTTGGCAAGCTTTTTCAGAAACTCTGCAGTGACCTTGCTTCTGGAGCCGGTCTCCATCTCTTCAATCCTGGCCAGGAACGGCATGCACAAACGCCGGAATTCGTTCACATAATTCCGTTCAGCCTTGTCGCACATGAGTTTGAAGAGAATGTCCTGTCTGTCCATGGACTGAAGCGTGTCTAATGTCATTGCCGTGCCTCTGTTCTCCACAATAATGGTATGCAACGTGGCCAGGTTGTGATAGAAGTTCTTGTCCACACTGACCCCGGCTGCCTTACCAATATCGAGCAAGGAGAATGCGCCGCCGACAAATCCACCATCATGCTCGAGGTCTCGCGCCCGGCGCTCGTACCACACCTGGAACGCGGCCCTCAGCTCTGGCGTGATCACGTCCCCGTGCCGTGTATGCTCCTTGGGCGGAAGAATGTCCTCATACTCAGACGGCGCCATGCACTCAGGAAAGCTGTCCAGTATGGTGAGATAATGTTCCTTCAGCTCTTCCCAGTGGTCGTCATCAAACAGGCACATGACAGCGTTCACATCGCCGTGGAGGGCGAACTCAATGGCTGAGCTGCGGTAGCTCCGGCTGCGGAATTGCCGGAAGAAGTCTGCTGAGAACTCGGCTTCCTCAGACGGCCGGTTGGACAGGATGTAACGGTAGCTGGCCAGCTTTGCAAGGTAGTCTTCTAGGAGTGCCTCAAACAAGTCGAGGTCCGCCTTGGACACGAGCTTGTCACTCTCCTCATCGTCCTCGTTGGCATCACTCTGCCAAAACCGCACCTTGGACAACCCGAATTTGATGAGGTCTTCAACGCGCTCTTCAAAGTCCGCCACCGTGAGCAGACACTCTCTCAGCACAAGGCCGCAGTTGTTGATCTTGCCAAGGTAGTCCTGGATTGCGGCCTTGTTGTGGTTTGACAGCCGCCACTGACGCTCATACACTCGGTCACAGTCGAGACTGTAGTGCCGGGCTAAGATGATGGCTTCACCATACTCGGCGCTTTCAATCTTCTTGTGGTACAACTCCTCCGGACTGGTGCTCTGAAGGTATAGCAGGCGAGTCTCTTGCCGCTCTTTAGGCTTCTTTACTGGATGAGCTTTGCCTCCACGTAGGGCTGAAAGTATTCCCTTCGCACTGGCCATGAACCCTTCTTCTTCTTCCTCCTCTTCCTCGTCCTCTCCGCCGTCACTATCACCATCAGTGCTCTTCTTCGTCTCCTCCTCCAGAATGAACAACCCAGTCTCTTTCTTCTCTGACAGGGTCATCATTGGCGAGAAGAACTCAGCGCTCGTCCCCAGCAGATTCACAGAGGCATTCTCAAGTGGTAACAGCGACACACCGCCACTGAAACGGGTCACCATAATACTCTCAGCATCCCACCAGCGCAGACAGGAGGCGTGCCAACGCAGTGGGTCGGAGAGAAAGAGCTTCTTCCTGGCAGAGTTGCTCGCCATCTGGAGCAGGTCAGGGTGCATGTCATCATAACATGCCTGATCCTCCAAGGCAAGCTTACGCACGAGCACCAGCGACGGCACCGTGTACACAGACAGGGCGCCGGAGAGATGCGCCACGGCAAGGAAGTCTTCAGCAGGGCTGAGCTCCATCAGGTAGACCGGGTCGAGTGCGTTCTCCTTTGAGATGTACGTCTTGATGAGGCTCCCGATAAAGTTCGGCTTCCGGTCGGTGTCAGAGTCCCCGCTCAAGTCGATCTTCTCGTAGAAGGGTGATTGGGAGGTCAGCCTGAGACAGGTGAGGCCGTGTTTAGACCGCTCGAATGCTGAGGCGTCGCCGGACACGAAGAGAAGGCCGGACGATGTTACAAACGCGGCATCGGTGATTCCAGATGGGTACGAGGCGGCCAGAGAGAAGGTGGACAGCTCCTGATATCCCGTATACGATAATAGGAAGCTGTTAATCTCCCCGTTGTAGTCCACGAGTATGAGCTCTTCCAGGAAGTCCGCCGGTCCTCCCTTGCCCTTCTTCTTCTTCCTCTTGATCCGACTCCGGTCGAAGAACATCCTCTTGACAGCCACTGCAGTGCCAGCTGGGCTGTCCCACGGTGGCAGCCGATCTCCCAGCAGAGCATACAGCTCCGTGCCAGCCGCGTCCATGACCGTGACCTTGCCATTGGCAGCAGCATGCACCAGGAACGACCCGTCAGTGGACCACCGCAGCAAGGAGAGTGAGCTGAGCTGCGGTGGCACCGGTGCGACTGCTACTGACCCCACTGACACGTACTGGCTGTTTGCGCCCATTCTGAGCATGTGGATGACGCCCTCCTTGGGCAGGAGTGCGGCCACCTGGTGGCAGTCGATGGTGACGGCCAGGTGCGCCCCCGGCAGCCGTGACTGGAGCAGTTCTAGAGTGAGTGGCGGCGTTGGCGGTCCCCTCGCCACCCACTGTACCGCCCACTGTGCCCACCCTGGCCTCTGCTCTGCCTTGTTGTCCTCTTCTTCATCCAGTTTCGCCTTGTTCTCATTGCTCCACTCCCTGAAGACGAGCACGTCGTAGAGAATGGAGCTGGAGGACTCCATGATGCCTCACGAACGAAGGTCTTCTTCTAATTCTGTCCTTCGGACCTCCACGGCAACACGAACCTCATGCACGTCCTGTCAACTTTTCTCCTGCAACAGGACTTTTTATAAATGTTATTCTTGTTCAGAGACGGAGTAGCGATGACAGAATAGGTTCATAGACACAAGAGCTACGACTGTTAATCAGCTTTTAATTCCATTACTGACATGACAAATAGTGTGTTATTTCAACAATAAATACTATTTAAGTACTACTATCGCTGCCTGCAGATTACTGAAAAATCACTTAATTCTTAGTAAACTGTTTAGTATTGAACTTGTTTTGTCCCCTCACTTTGACATCTGTCATCCCTGACCATTTTGCTTTGCCACGGTGGAAGGAGGAAGAAAGAAAGGAAGAGCTGAGACGGGACCTCGCCAAACTTTTTTGAAATTCAGGCAGGATTGGCAAATGAGACCTTAATAAATATTTGTAGATTGCAACTACACTACATTTATTTACAAAAAGTTTATGTATGTAGGATAAAATTACTTTTGCTCATTAAATGTACGACTACCGCTAGCTTTTAAAGTTCCATTTAAAGTTGGCGCTCTTTCGTTTTCTCCGTTCGGCTCAGCTGAGTACAATCGCTCGCTTTCCTTCCTTTCTTTCCGATTTTTCTCAGCCTGAAATAATCGCAACAACTTCATTTCAAATCGTGACGAAATTGAAAACGGAACGAGTTGAAGCAGTTTTTATGCATATAAATTGACACAATTGACTCCATTAAGGTCTATTTACTCAATAAGTTTGTGTGAATTACTACAAATCATCATCGCAGAAGCAGAGCACAGGCGCAGTTCCAAAATGGGACCCAAGGAAGATGAAGCAGGCGCAGGAGGCGCAGAAGACGCAGCTGCGGCAACTCTGGCTACAGAGGATGTCGCAGGTCACGACGGTCAGGAGAGTGGGCGTGGCAAGACCAAGAGGGGAAGGAGGGGAAACAAGAAGAAGGCAAACAGGGGAGGGGGGCAGGAAAATCAGGCAAATCAGGCAGAACAGGCAGAGGGTGGGGCACCTGAGGCTGATGGGGCAGAAGGGGCAGCCCCACCTCCCAATCAGCCCGACGAGGCAGCTGGCAGGGGTGGCAAGAGAGGAGGCCGAGGAGGGCGTGGCAGAGGAAGAGGAGGGAGAGGAGGAGGAAGAGGGCGAGGCAACAAACCCAATGAGGAACGCCCAAGGCAAGAAGGCCAGTCGGAAGTGGCCCCGCCAGGCCCTGTCAGAGCAGCCTTTCAGAGCCCTGCCCCTAACCCGCCCAGACAGCAACAGCCAAGGAGGAATCATCAGCAGCAAAGGCAGCAGCAGCATCCTCAGGGTCAGGCTGGCCAGCAGGGTAACCGCAATAACTACCCCGCCCACTACCTGCCCGAGCAGCTGGAGCACCTCAAAGATGAGCTGTTTGAAGGCGCGCTGAGGATCAACAATCGCAATTACATGGACGCCTTTGTCGCGTCCACCGATGATCCCTCTAGAGCGGATATCCTTATCCACGACAAACGGGATCGGAACAGAGCTCTCGACGTAAGTATATAACCCTAGCCATCTTGCTATTATAATAAATATTACCGTCTGTGTCTCATTACAGGGCGACGTTGTCTACGTCGAGATCCACCCCGAGACCAAATGGCGCGTGATGGACGACCGCCTGCAGACGTACCTGGACAACAAGAAGGGGGACCTCACACCCGACGATCTGGCCCTCATGATTAACAAGGATCTTAACATTGAGGAAAAGGGCAACCCTCAGACTCCCAAGGGGGAGAAGAAAAAGGAAACTCCCAAGAAGAAGCAGAACACGGAGGAGGAGGACGATGTGGCTGTGATGGACATTGAAGAGGCTAACGAGGATGCCAAAGAGGAAGAAGGCGGAGAGGAGCAACAGGCGGGAGCTCAAGAGCAAAAGAAAAAGGCTCGCAAGGGAAAGAACAAGAAGAAAGAACAGCAGCAGAACGCCTTGGCGGAGGGTGTGGTCGACATTGGAGAGCCCGAGGTTGACTCTCCTGCTGTTGAAGTGTCTAGTCCTTCTACACCCGTCAACAAGGGCAAGAAGAACAAGGCAAAGAAACAGCCGGAGGGTACACCAGCGCACGGCGTCCAGGCTGCAAGCACAGGATTCAAACGCTATGGGCAGAATGAAAAGAACCTGACGAGCAGGTTCGACCTGCAAGCCGCGCTTCGGCACCCAGAGTCCAAGCGCTTTGTCCAGCGGACAGGGCGTGTGGTGGCCATCAAGGATCGCGTCCACCCCATGAAGGCTGTCGGGAATCTTGTCATGTTCCCGGATAACAACCCCAACCACGCCCTGTTCAGACCTCTCAGCTCCATCTTCCCCAGGGTGAAAATCCCGAGGCATTCCTGCCCTGCTGAGTTCTACTGCCGTCCGAATGACTTTAAGAACACGTTGTACACGGTGCAGATCACCCGATGGGAGCAGATCCCATACCCGCTGGGCGAGATCATCAAGGACCTGGGCGATATGCGTGAGATCGGAGCTCAGACGGCGGGAATCTTGTCGGAGCACGAGGTGGACGACTCTGAATTCAGCGACCAGGTGTTGACGTCGCTTCCGGAGCTTCCGTTTGAGATCCCGAGGGAGGAGAAGTCCCGAAGAAGGGACTTTACAAAGGAGTGCGTGTTTACCATCGACCCGATGACCGCTCGGTAATTAGACCATTATGTAATTAAAAGTAACAATCCCCTAAATATGAAATGTTTCAGTGATCTCGATGACGCGCTGTCAGTCGAGGATCTGGGCAACGGTCGCTCCCGGATCGCCGTTCACATTGCCGACGTGTCCTACTTCTTGAAGCCGGGCACCGCGCTGGACAAGGAGGCCTCCAAGAGAGCCACGTCCGTCTACATGGTCGATCAGGTCGTCCCTATGCTGCCCCGAACCCTGTGCGAGGATCTCTGCTCTCTGAACCCTGGTGAGGACCGTCTGACCTTCTCCGTGGAGTGGGTGCTCGGTCCAGACGGGCAGATTGAGAGCGAGTGGTTCGGCCGGACTGTGATCCGCTCATGCATCAAACTGGCGTACGAGCACGCGCAGACAATGCTCGATAACCCGGACAAGATAGCCGACGGGCTGCCGGCCGTCGAGAAGCCGTGGACATACGAGGACATCAGCCGAAGGGTCAACGTGCTGCAACGCGTAGCGCTGAAGCTGCGCGCGCGGAGAGAGGAAGCGGGCGCGCTCAGGCTGGACATGCCCAAGATGACGTTCACGTTCGACCCCGAGACGAAGAAGCCGGACGGGTACAGGCTGTACGAGCACAAGCACAGCAACAAGCTCATTGAGGAGTTTATGTTGCTCGCGAATATTTCCGTGGCGAAGAAGATTTACGCTGAGTTTCCAAACTTGGCGCTGCTCAGGAGGCATCCTCCGCCAAAGGAAAACGTCAAGGGAGACGTTATTGACATGCTGAATAAGTATAGTAAGTGTTTATACTCTTTTATGAGAATTACCAAAACCTTATTATTGTATATATTTCAGATATTGCAGTTGACTTTAGCTCTTCGAAGGCGCTCGCCGCCTCACTCTCGTCTTACGCAAATGCCACGGACCCGAATGCCCGCGCAAAATACAACCTCCTGACCTGTCTGTGCGCCAAACCGATGGAGCTTGCCCGCTACTTCTGCTCTGGCGCTGGTTTTCTGCCGGAGAACGTGACAATCGGCGAATTCATGCGCCACTACGCCCTCAGCGTGGCGCTCTACACGCATTTCACCTCCCCCATCCGTCGCTACGCTGACGTCCTGGTGCACCGCCTACTGGACGCCGCCCTTACCGGCCGCCCTCCGCCCATCATGAACACTTTCAACGTTCAAAACCAGAGCGTGGTTTGCAACAAGAAGAAGCGACTCGCCAAGCTGGCGGGCGATGCGTCCACAGACCTCTATCTACGCGCGTTTGTTGAGCAATGCGGCGTGTTGGACGGGCTGACCGGCATGGTCATGAAGGTCGCCGACCACTCTGTCGACGTGCTCATCCTCCAGCTAGCCTCCGTCAAGCGTGTCTACATGGACCGGCTGCAGTCCATGGAGACGCTGGACAAGTACCAGAAGATCTTCAAGGACGGCGTTGATCAGATGAAGCTGGAGTGGAAGGAGATTCGGGGTGATGATAATGAGGTCGAGATGAAGGCCTGGGAGCAGAAGCTGAAAATGTTCTCCATGGTGAAGCTCCGGTTGACCAACGACAAGGACAGGGTGCTGGAGTTCATTACGACCATTGTGAGGGAGGAGGCGCCGACGGTGCCGAAGAAGAAGGAGAAGAAATAGTCATGCTGACATTAGAGAAAACGGAGGAAAATTGCTGTATGCATTTTAAAAATGTTGTTTCTCTGAAAGGATTGAGTAATCCTTGGAAAATTGTTTAATTTAGAGGCATGCTCAAGGTCTTTTTCCGTGAGCACAACTAATCTATAATGAAATTTGAATTTATATCATTATCATGTGTCAGAACCTCTAGCAAGGGATTCAAACCGGTGTGATATTTTTAGTCATTTTAAGGGAGGAATAAGTATGCTGAATGAGATGGGCAACTCATTAATACGCTATTTTGTACCTTTATAGAAAACAATAAAATTGCACATTTGGAGAAAAACAGTCATTAATTTGGTTTTAAAACGGAAATCTGTTTAATGTAATCAGTAGTACGGTCCATATATTTAATAATTTTAAAACATAAGCTGACTTACATCACAGTACACATGTACAATTTTCAACAGTACAATACATTTTTATAGAACCATACTTTATCGAATATCTTGTTAGCTCTTAAAATATAACTTAAACCACATTCACTCTCTGGAAGACGCCTTTTATGACTTGAGCGCCTGCAACCGCTCCTGCATCTCCTGCAGATCTTCCTCCACATCCTCGTCCTCCTCCAGCGTGCCCTCAACCTCAGGCAGGTCAATACTCGCCTCAGGCACCGGCGCAGCCGCAACCTTCTTCTTGGTATCCGTGGTGAGCTCCGAGAGGATCTGATCGACGGCCTCCTGGGTGTCCTCCTCCAGCTCGTCCTGGTCCTCGAGCGACTCGAACGCGTCGTCCATCATCTCCTCCATGATGCCCGCCTTCATCATCTCCTTGCTCATCTCCATCATGGTCTTCTGCATCTCGGGGATCTTGACGAGCGCCTGCATGGACGTCATGACCTCGGTGGACTGCTGGAGCGTGCCTGCGAGGCGGACCTGCGCCGCCTGGTTCTTCATCTGCATGTCGACGGAGGAGAGGTTTGCCTTGGCGGTGTACAGGCGGTTGACGGCCTTTCTTGAGGCCACCACCTCCTTGGCGAGCACTCTGCACGAGGCTGTGTCTCCCTTCTTGGCCGCGGCCTTGATGGCTCTCGTGACTTTGGCCTCCTCTCGCTTGATTGCGTTGATCTGCCTGTCCAGTCCGTATCCCTCCTTGCGCAGTTTTCGGCTCCACTCTTGGACTTGGACTTTGGGGTCGGCGGGTTTGCTCTTGCCGAACAGGCCCATGGCGGCGTTCACTGCAATGAATAATAAGATGAGCTAATAGATCACTTGGAATGACACACAATCTTACTTCCGGGCTGTTTCGGACGTTTAGATCGATGCATCATTATGAGCAAACACGAACAAAAGGGATTTTAAACAAGGTTAAATTAATCTAAATCAGCTGTCGATTGTAGCATCGATTACAATGTTTCCTTACCTGCAATTTTAAGGCTTCAAATTGAGATAGTGCGGCGTCCGAAGGCTGCAATCCAAGTTAGCACAAGGTCTGGTAAAGATATGACTCACTTTGGCCTTTCAGATTTCTTTCCACAATAGATTTTTATTTGTTATGCTGCTGCTGAGCGAAATGTCGCTTGGGCTGAGTGGGCGAGACGAGCCGAGTTTAGACTGCAGGCGGAGGCGGAAGAACGCACGGCGGGAAAATTCAAATACCATCACTTAAATTAGTTTAATAAAAGCGGACGCGTTTTCTCCCAGTTTCAGTCTTTATTTTCGACCTTTTTCGCAATAATTCACCTTAGATATTTTATAATACTAAAATTAGGCTGTAATCAGCATTATGCCTTAAAACGGTAACTTTTGTGCTTGGTTATACATAGATTCCATCTTCATTTAGAGCTCTCCAGATTCGACAATAACGATATTAGCCGACGTCTGGCCCTCAGGACTCGACCCAAAGCTCTCCATGTACTTGACGAGCTCCCAAGACTCCTGATCCGCCACACGGCCAAACACAACATGCTTATCATCCAGCCAATCAGTGACCACGGTCGTGATGAAGAACTGGCTGCCGTTGGTGTCCTTGCCGGCGTTGGCCATGGACAGGAGACCGGGGGAGCCGTGCTTGATGCGGAAGTTCTCGTCGGGGAAGGTGCGTCCGTAGATGGACTGGCCGCCGGTGCCGTCGCCGTTCGTGAAGTCGCCGCCCTGGAGCATGAAGCCGGGGATCACGCGGTGGAACTTGGAGCCCTTGTAGCCGAAGCCAGCCTCACCTGTAGGAAGGAAGCACAGTGGTTTCAGTCACATATATAGTAACCGAAAAGGGCTTAAAGTTCTGTATTACCTGTGCAAAGAGCCCTAAAGTTCTCAACTGTATTCGGCACGACCTCATTGAACAGCTCCATCTTAATCCTTCCCGCGTACTGGCCATCGACCTCAATATCAAAGAACACCTTGGACCGCTTGTCCAGATCATCCTGCCTCCGGTTGGACCCCAGACCCAGCACCGGGCTCACATAGCTCTTGACGGTGTCCACAGTGGACTGAACGCCGTCCAGGAGGAACTTGCCGAATCCGCTGAGGCTGGGGCCGTCCTCGTCCACTGTGCCCTCCTCGGTCTCGGTGGCGACGCGCTCCTCGGTGTAGTAGTTGCCGTCATCAGAGTAGCCGTACTGCTCATACTGTTGCTGATGAGGGGAAGCAGCGTGTTGCTCATACTGCTGCTGTTGCTGCTGCTGGTCCTCTACAATAAAGAAGTTGAATATTCCGTTCTGTTACAAAACATTTCGGGGTTTCAAAAGAACCATTTCAAGGAGCTATCAATCTGAGAATGCGTGCATAACGTACATGGCAACATCATGTTATAAAAGCAAGACAGGTCACTTTCGTTTCTTCCTCCTCTGCCCAAAAGAGAGGCCTACACAACCACCCGAACAACTCACAAAGCCGCTGCTACGGCTCATGACCTAATTCTGTCCGTGAGAGCGAGAGTGCAATAATACATCCAAAGGACCGTGATCCTCAGCATATCATTTAAACAAAGAATCTTACCATAATACTGCTGACTGGTGGCCGCCCCTACAAGGCATGCTGCTGCCACCAGCAAGGAACACTTGAACAATTTCATAATTTAACGGAAACCCTTCTTCGTTGTTCAGGCCTGAATTCTCCTTCACTGCCGAGCTGTTTCCTGGTTGTCTGCCTCAGCCTTACTGAGGATAGACGGATGATCATCATGTTGGTGGCTTCGTTTATTGCCCTCGGCGACTGGAGTTGTAGGAAGAACAGAGAGGAGAAGAAGAAGAAGCGAGCTCTCTCTCCAGGTCAAACACTTTCCACCGATGAGCAAATTTCACCTGAACCAACATTGGGAGATAGATGGAGAAGAGATGGTGGTAGGATATGCGACCATAGATATGTTTATAGGTACCCAACATATACTAAATAGACGACGATGCAAAGTAATTAGGATAATCCAAAACTGTTAAGAAAAGGATATTATTATATTCTTGGGATGATACTTTAACTTATCTTTATATTTTGCACAAAGTGCAATATTGTAGAGAAATTCATTCAGTCCCCCTGAATATAAAATTCCTTCTTTTTTGGTCATGTCGGTTTGATGAAAAGGCAAATCCTCCTCTTGAAGTCTTCCTATGCACACATCTAGAGCGACAACTTTTCCCAGGCACATAAATCGCGCAGAAGTGTTGCAAGGAATCTTGTGACTGGCGAGTAAGAGTGGATTTACTTTGCAAAAATCCGTTCCCACGCAGCAGGAACTTTCAAAATTAGACCGCTTAAAGAAGTTAAGAGAACCGGAATGAGACCGTATTTAATATGCACATATTTTTCAACAGCTTGCTTTTTTATATTTTAGGGAAAGAGAGAGATACACAAACTACAGTTTTCTTCATCTTCTTTTTCTAAAACACGTACAATGAAAATTTTACCTGACACCAAAAGTTCGAATATGTTTTGTTGATGGTTCTTGTGTGTGATATTGTAGTAGTAGAATATTGTATGTTTTAACGGGGGGCAAAAATGGGGGAGGACAATGTGCCGTATTAATTTTGCTATTTAAAGGTGCTCAGCTGTAAAACATAATTGCCATAATAACAGTATTTTCAAACGTGTGCATTTTACAGAACGCTGCTTGCTAGTTAAGTGAGGCAAAAACGCATGTGTAATTTAGAATCAGTGCATCAAACAAATTATTGAACAAAAACGTTTCATTAACAGCCAATTAAAACAGCTAATATTTACGCCTGCAGCATTAAATGTATTTCCAGGAGAAAATTTGAAACTAAAAAACTGTGTTGTGTAAAGTATATGCATTATTAACACCGAAAATAGACATCAATGAGCCTCCATCTTTTTTCTTCCTTCTTCAAAATTCCTTCATCTTTCCCAACATCATCATATTGACTCGTAACGACGACTGCAAGGACGACGATCTCATACACACATTAAAGTAACACCAAAAACGCCATCTAGATGTCGTCAATATCGACGTCATCCTCATCATCTTCCTCCTCAGGCTCATCCTTGGCAGCAGCCCCGTTGCCATTGGTGGCGGCGGCGGTCTTGACCGGGGACTCCTCCTTCTTCTCCTTGAGCGAGGAGATCTTGGCCCGCTCATCGTACTCAATCTCAACGTCGCTGTCCTCATCCGAGCTCTCCTCCTCCGCCTCCTGCAGCCACGTGATGAACGGCTTGGCCTTGGCGTGGATCTGCTCAGACAGGTCCTTGCTCACGTACTTCTTCGACACCTTCTTGCTCCACTCCGTGAACACCTCCTCATCGATGATGTCCTCGTCGTAGAACGCCTTGAAGATGGCCGCGACCTTGGGCAGGAGCGCGTCCTGCTTCGCCTCGATGGTCTTCTCCACGCCGCCCAGGAGGTACTTCTGGGTCTTCTGGTTGTCGTGGGTGAAGCGGAGGAAGAGACGCTTGTTCTTCTTGACGGCGGCGACCACAGAGTCGCTCGTGAAGAGCAGCTCGCAGAGCACGATGACGGACTTGGAGCTGACCTCGAGACGCTCGGCCTCGCGGACAATGTCCTTCTCCACTTGGGCGTCGCAGATCTTATTCAGGCGAGCCTTGACGTAATCGTGGAAGATGTTGATCCGATCCACTTCCGGCTTCTCCAGATCGTCGTTGACGACCAGGTTGGAGATGCCGGCGGACAGCTCCTGATTCCTCCTCGCCTTGATCGCCTCCTCGCTCATGTCCTCGGCCCAGTCGTCGTCGTCGTCCTCGTTGTTGCCGGACGTGTCGTTGGGCGCCCAGTCGTCGTCGTCGTTGCCGTCGTCGTTGGCGCCGGCCTTTTTCTTGTCCTTCTTGTCCTTGCGCTTCGTCAGGGAAGTGCCCTGCTCGTCGATCTTTTGCTCAGGAGGGTTCTAAGGAACGAACATGAATTAATATAATATTATTAGAAACAAAAGTGGCTCTTTTCTCCCGTGAAAGTTTCAAGACTCCCTACTGCATATTTAATGTGCAAAAGTGCAATAATTATTGATATTTTGCAGCATTAGTCATACCTTGAGGATGAAGGTGGTGAGCTTATGCCTCATATCCAGCGGGAACGAGTGTCCGCACGCCTTGCACGAAGACGTGATGACGCCGCGCTTGGCCATCACCTTGAACACGGTCTCCGGGTTCTCGCACTTCTCGCAGAGAACAAACTTTCGGATGAAGCCGTCGAGCAGGTCCTGGAGCTTGTTGGCGTCGTGGGCGCCGTTCACGATGTAGCGCTCGTTCTTGAAGTCGAACTGGGTCTGGGCGCCGAGCTCGCAGCCAAAGTACTTGGTACAGTCTGAAAAAAAAAATTGTTAGAACAGGACCATTAATGCATAATAGTCTTATTGTACTTACAAGTCGGTGGCCTTCCCAGCGCCTTCGCCACCTCCACCATGTTCGGGATGACGGTCTTGATGCCATTGCCCTTGCCCTCCACCTTGGCCATCAGCCGGGGCATCTTGTAGCGGTAGTACAGATCCTGCACATTGCGGTTCACGTTCAGAGCCATGATGAAGCCTCAAAATTCTTCTTTTTCCGGGTCAGGTTAACTTTTCTTATTTCTTCTTCACAGCCGCGTGCTGTCTATTCTCTTCTCAAACCGGGGTAGGGTTAAAGGAGCCTTCTTTTCTTTTGACTTGGTTTTCCTCTTATCTTCAAAAAATAGATATCTTTATCACCAGTTTTCCTTTCAGGGGTAGTCGTACTAAAAGACTGTTTGATAATTTTGACAATTTGGTTTTGCTCCTCAGGGAAACAAAAAGGGTTTCGTTTGGCTTTTCTTCTTAAATGTCGATGTCGTTCAAATGCGTCAACTCCTCTCCAAGAGTCTTCGTCTGGAGTTGGGAGCTGCTGTGTCGAAGCCAAGCGTGGGGACTCGAGTGATGATGGTGAGAACTGAAATTAACAAATGTTATCAAACGTCAGTTAAACATCAACCATTATAGGCGATCATACCTCGTCGTCCTAGGACTCCACCTTGTAACCTGTGCTGAGCTGTCGCTGCTACAGAGGACGAATCCGCTGCTGCTGCTGCTCCCGCCGAAGGTGCCGTCGGTGGTAATGATGCCCTGCTCGGAAGATGACGTTTCCTCCTTCCGCTGTTTGCTTTTCTCGCATTCGTGGCTTGTTTGCCAGCTGCGCCGCCAACTCCTCCGCGGGCAAGCAAGTGCCTGTGGGTGGCGCGGACGACCATATGAGGAGGCGGAGACGAGGTGGGAGGGGGGCGTGGCTACGGCTGCTGCACTGGGCACTGAGATCGTGGCCAGAGGGCGGGGCGAGGAGGAAGTGGGCGTGGTGAGGAGGCGGGTGGGCGTCCACTGTGATGCGAGGGGCAGTAAGGCTGTAATGAATGACTCGTTTAATACACACGTCAGCAGGAGCATATCCGGGTCTATTTTTATGTAATTCAAGAAGGTCGTAACCACATGAAAACAGAGCCTTAAGATGTTTGAAATATGAATGCCAAGATCACAGAGTGGGAGATAAAATAATTGTACCTGTATTCAACGGCTTTCGCTTCGTACTAATAATATCAACACTTTTTTGTTCAATGCGGTTGTCGTGGTTTTAAACACGCTTTAAAGCATAATTTTAGGGGAGACAAGTGTTTTAGTTCATGTTAAAATAAGCGATGCCTCTCAAGTCAAAGTGCGAGCAAAAATTCATTCTAAACCGTGGCATTTACAACAACTTAAAGGGCAGAAGAGTCTTGCTCTAAAAGCCTTTGAGCGAGTTTGAAAGTGGGAAAAGGCCATTAATCATGTACTAGGTAGGTATCGAGGAAAACAGTCTCTATTATAGCGTGCCTAAACGATTCAGATTGAACTAATTTGACACTTTAATAGCGGGATTTACCCCAGTTGAAAAAGGAAACAGGATCTATCTGGAGCGCACAAAACGTCGAACCCGAGTCCTCGTCCTCGGAAAAGTTCGTTCCGAGAACGCAAAAGGGTTCTTTTTTGTCTTTCTGTCGCGTGCCTGTGACACGCAGAAAAGTGGATAAGAAAAAATGTCGAATTGGCGCAAAAGTCACACGATTGTAAGACGGAGCAGATATCAAAGTTGGATAAAAACAGAAGAAAAGAAAGTTTTTCTAGCTGCTCGTGACATCTTTTTACCTCCTCCACTGGGTTCCCTCATAAGCCGAGGAGAGGTTGCTGATGATATTCGCGTTGCTGCAGTTGCCGACGGACAACGTCGAGGTTCAATCTCGCCCGCCAGGATCGCAGCGCACAACAAGAATCACGCACAAAACAGCCACGTACTCTAATAACGGTCTCGAGTCGTTGTGTTCGGATATACGAATGTCCTGCAAGTGTTGCTTTCGATACCGAACTGAGAGCCAGACGAAAGAGTGCAGCTGGTAATATATAGACAGACTCCGGAGAAAGAGGGAGAAGGGAGAAGAGAGAGAGAGAGCCCGCAGAAGCAGCATGTTGTACATCGGAAAACCAACAGCTTTCGTTCAAGAAGCCGTTCCTTCGTTCGGTCATGCCTGTGCTCCTCCTCCTCCAGGAAATGAGGCAGCGAGGCCTACTTGAGAGAAAGAAAGAGGAGAGGATACACATAACACACACAGAGGCCGCCGCCCGGTGTGGCTGAGCTAGGCAGTCGAGAGAGTGATGACGACAACGGCGTGACAGTAGGGCCAGGGCGGCAGCCGCGCAAAAGGCCTTTCTCCCCCCGATGCAGAAGAGCACTTGTTACTTATGGCTCAGTGCGAAAGGTAGGCAAGAAGGCCCTTCTTGCCGTTTTGGATCCTTCTAGGCGGACACAAAACGAAGGAGAATATAAAACGGGGTGATAAGTATTTTTGAGGCGTCGCTGTCGACGTCATCAGACACTCACACAATGTTTGCCAAACATGGAAATGAAGGAAGAAGCTCTATTTTTAGGCTGATAAAATGTGACACGGCGGGAAAGAGATAAAAAAGAGAGGAATATCAATATAGAAAAAGGCATTATGAATAGATGACATTCATATTTTTTGCCGATGCCTCAATATGTTGGTCCTTTGATGTGAAGGGTCTATTTCAGCTTTTGTGGGTTATTTTAAAACGGGAGAGACTGCCTCGAGGCAATAAAGGAGAAAAAGCAGGGTTGAAAAGGATGCTGCGTCAATGCATCCGAACCATTCTCTCTGATGCAAAATGTCATTGAGTGGCAGCCCTGATTTTGTTGAGAGGAGAGAAGCAACCATATGGAAACTTTGTCGATCCTTCTTCTCTTGAGAGACTGCGAGGAGAGAAAGCAGGTTGCTTTGGCTTCGCAATGAATGAAGCCAGACTTGTTTCGTTGTTTTTGTAAGAAGACCAGCTTGGCAGGGAAGAAATAGAACTTTGGTGCGTTTCTACAGCTACAGGTGGAATGCGGACAGCAGAAAAGGGCTCTTGGGAGGGAATAAAAGTGTCCTAAAGTTTACTTTAAAAAGTTCCCTTCTGTATTAAGTCACCGAGCAAGTTTGTTTTGCTATGGAGATTTTAATTAATACAATACAGATCATTTCTAGAAAACGTAGCACAAGTTACATCACATCACGCATTAGTAAAATTGATGAAGGCAGGAGAATGATCATTACCAACCATTTCTTCCCTCCTCCCCTGTCAATGCTCAAATGAAAGCCGCCTATTGTTTATCGTCACTCCCTCGGGGGATGAACAACAGACAAACGCTGCAAGCGATATTTGGAAGCAAGAACAAGTAAAACTTTGGAAGTTTAATATTAAATTTTGAAAGTTTCTTTTATTGTCAGCATCAGGGGAACTATTTTTGTAGCTGGCTGACACGGACACATCCAAAGACAAGATTGGCAAAACAAAGCTACATTTCACATTTGTGTTTAAAGATGAATACTCTGCTGAGCTCTCATCCATCTACTAAGATAGTGCATAAAGTTTTTAAAGGGGAAGAAAGCCAGCCCCAAATGTCGAGTGGGATCTGTAGATAAGCCAAAAGATTACTTTCATTCTATTTTTCTTACTTTTCTTCCCTCCAAAGGGTCTTGGGAAAGAAAGAGAGAAAGGGATTTGCTGGGCACAAAAACAACAAGGCATGTTTTCCCTGCCCTTTTTCTCAGTACCTTTAAATAATTCAGCCCTGAGCCTATTTGTATCTGGCTAGTAAAGAGCCAGTTTCTCTCTTGTCGAGGCCTTATTCTTCACTCTAATCCATTCATTTTGTGAGCTTGTTAAGCGCGGCTTGGCAGCTTTAGTGACGCACTGGAAAAAGTTTGTGATAAATGCCAACATCTGCACCTTTTTGCAGGAGGAGATAAAAACACTGCATCAAGTTTATATATAGCTTCCGTTTTGGAAGGCGTATTTCAACAACAGAACAGACTTCCAATTTAAGAACTCATGCACGGAAGGGTTCATTATGTGACATTTTATATTTAGAAGCCCTTCTCCTCTTCTTCCTTCCTTCCAATTACCCTTTATATTGTAAATAACGAAAAGGAAGGCCAACCTACCATATTTCTTTATGCCTCCATTTGATCTGGGAATAAAGAAAGGCGGAGGAGGTCGCTAGTAGCTAGATTAGGTAAACAAAGATGGCCTCGATCTGAAGAAATTACCTAAATGAAAGGGGGAATGGAGCGGAACTTTCTTGGAAGAACAAAAGCAGTTGCTGCTCGCATCAATAACTGAGATGATAGAGAATCATCATTATTAGAAGAAAGCTTTGGATGGCCATTGTGAGGGCTTCAATCGTCAAGGAAACGAAAGCATAAAAAGTACAACATTCAATTGCCTTTGAAAGCCTTTCATGTTGTGTTATTAGGCTCCTAAATAAATTCTGAATATCAAGTAAGATCAGACGATACTGGTAAAATTATTATTTTAAACTATCCAAAGGAGAACATAAAAGAACAAAAAAGCAAAGATATATAAAACAGCCTTTGCTTTAAAAAAACTTACAATGTGCAGTGATTCAATCTTTTATCTTTTCCCTCATAACCTATTATCCATCCCATAACACAATATAATACACATGCAAGTAGGCAAAACTCTTACTCGTCGTATGTGAATCTACAGATATCAAAGACTTTGGACATAAATTGAGTTCTAAACCCTTCTCCGATCTCCGATCTCCGTCTTTGCTCTTTCTTTACCTTTTTGTCTTCTCTTCCTGATGGTGTCCGTCATATACAGGCCGTCTCTGTGGGCCCCGATCACGGACGCGCCAAGGGGTCGAACAGCGGGACAAAGAGGTCAGCTTGGAAACTTGAGTGGAAACCACTGTGGAAACAATTCAAACCAGAGGGAACACTAGACTGAAATGGAGAAAGAATGATTATTACAACACGGTCAGTCAGAAAATCGATCCTTTGGGGCCTTAAACTCGTTCTCAAGTCTAATAATAGCTTGATATGCAGGTATTAGCGTTGTCTAGGGACTGTTGCTGTCCTTTTTGAAACACTCGCTCGTTTCAAGACCCGTTTGCACTCCAAGGTCAAGGAACAACAAGTAAGAAAACAGCACAGATAACGGATCTAGCGAGAGGTCATTAATACAACTATAATGACAGGAGTATAAAATAGAGGTCTAAGGGCTTGGCCTTGATTAAAATGTGCATGGACACCTATTCGGGCGTTAAAATGGTGGGAATGGCTCTTCTCCACAGCCTCTTATTGATATCTTGTCGGTATTAACCGACGTTTGTAACAATATGTACACTAATCGTTGTTACCAAATACAAGCTCTTAGAGCATCAGTTACATCGTAT
>LR139846.1:0-23209 GCA_900659605.1 Tisbe holothuriae
AGGACCCAATAGATTTGCTTTTACTAGGAGAACTTTGTAACTGCAGTTTCTAGTCATTTGGGGGGCAAGGGATTATTTGACAATTTGGATTTGGCTGTTCAAAGGAGATTGTAATTTTGTCATAGGCTGAGGAAACCCCTATAATGACGAAATCAAATTAATTGCATTCTCATTAATAATTATTGTGTCACAACCATACATAAATATGCATAAGATTGACGCATTTCATTGCAGATGGCTCTCTCTTAACCCTGTGGCCGTCTGCCTCCCCAGTCTTCCGCCTTTCCTCCCCGCTGGACCGGGAGCGTGCGGCCAACCACGCCTGGTACCTGCGCTGCACCGCCGCGGGCACCGCACCCGGTGCACATCTTCGCAAGTCTGTGCGACTCCAAGTGCGGGATGTTGATGATAACGTGCCCGTGCTGCAGGCAACAGCGGAGGTCACGCTTAATGGGACGGTGCTCAAGGAAGTGAGTAGATTTTATACTATAGAGGACGTACCGGATGTACCTACGTATGTATAATATATCAAAGGCTTCTCAGTAGATGCACCAAATATGTGATATTTAGAATTCTAGAACGTCTACAGAAAATCTTCTCCATTAAATGTGGATGCAGTTTGACTTTGTGTATGTAATTGCCATAAATGCCAAGAATAACTTTTTGAAGTACTGGTAGTATCGATTGCAGAAAGTACGATTAGTTGTTAGACTTGTAATAGGGTCAAATTTAGGATCTAATTTCCCATCTGTCTGAAATTCTGTTGGTCGGCAACAGCGGTATTTGACACCGAGAGCAAAGAAAACAAAATCACCCAATCAAAAGTTGAAATCTGAGCTCACTTCCGATCTCTTCTCTCTCTCCCGAGAGAATCGCCGGGTTTGCCCGTCGTCTGTCTGGACAGAATTGTTATTACAGAACAGTGTGTTATTGAGATGATTTCGGAGATATCACTGTTTTGACCAAGTCTTTGTCTGGGATAAAAACGACCATTATGGATAAAACTCGAAGACATCATATTGGGGTAATGAGCAATGTGATGCGTCCTTTGTGCAATTATGACTATTTGTCTATCTCGGCTTTCACATTCATTAGCAGCAGCTGCAACATGAGCAGTGTGACTGTTATTTTTCATACAAATGACGACGGAATAAAACTGATATTTGCTCTCCACTTTGTTGAGCAAATACTTTGCCGTAATTGAACCTGTTATATAGAATTGTGCATTTAACAATCCAGGTAAAATATGAAGGATACAATAATCTACAACTCCCAGAATATGCCTACCTACGCATTTACAATGTGTCTAGTCGACATACATCCTTTGATATGTGGTTATTAAATTACTCCAGCAATAGCATGAAAGGAGTAGTCAATATGATTATGGAAGAAGCTAAAAGGCAGCTTATTAATCTGACCTATTTTCCACTGTAGCTGAATGTGTCATATCCATTTCAGGGCGATTCCATTCCGTTCACCACGACCTTCTACGACGCCGACCTTCCCTCTTCAAACGAGTACACGCTGGAATTCCCTTCGGAATCCTTCCTCAGGTAAAAACCTTTGATGTCCATGTTTATGTTGTTTCTTCCATCTGGTTAGGCGGCCGCTCGACCGTGACAACTGAATTCTATAATGTGTTAAATTTTGGACAGAGGATTAGCTTGAAAAAATGCAGTGAGAGAATTTTTATCCTCTCTGTGAAAAGTTCTTGTGTGTGAGAGAGAAAGCTGAGGAGCGGATGACCAGAATTTCAATGAGCCACTTTGAAAGAAAAAGTTACTGGACTGCTAACTATAGGATTTTTCTACGTCTTGTACGAAATGTTTTACACCAAGTACAGTTTTGGGGCAAGTAGTAACTGGTCACTTTGCACAATTTTCTCACCAAATATTAGTATTGTAAAGAGTGACAATTTTCCTTGTAAAATGCAGGAAAGCTGCTTAAAAGAAACGAAGTAAATGTTTTCAAACCCTTTGTGCTACATGCATTTAAAGTGCAAGAGAATTTACCGCAATAAAAATAATGTTCCCACTTCCGAAGTGAAAAATAAACCTTTCCGAGAATTCTTTTTTTCATTCGATTTCCTCGTCAATATATTATTTTCCTTCTTGAATAAATCCCGTGAATCCTCCTTTTCCATTTGTCTCCTCGCTTATCATCATCGAAATTGGCTGAGCAGATTCCTCCCCATTATTTGCTGACGGTATCAATCCGAGAATAAGACCACCTTGCTTGTGAGTTATGACCCGACTATGCCTGACTTCTAGAATGTCCTTTTAACACGGAGGGTTGATGCTTCTTCTCCCCGCTCATAACTTATGTCGTGCATGACAAACGATGCTTGGGTGAAAAGGCTTGAAATGGATTTTGGTGGTGAGGTTGGAAAGAAAAAGTACATAAAATTGATGAGAATTTGCATATATGGAACAATTTCAAAATGCAAGTCTCCTAAATGCCCATGTTTTGCACGGATCATATTCACACGTCCTGGGTCAAAATTTCCTAGAACGGATTTTATTTCCCGTTCCGGCTAAGGCGTGAAAACTTCTTCTTTTTTCTTCTCCGTCCTCGGCCCCCTTTTTGTAATTAAAGTGACTTCTTCTTCACTGCTGAGTGCTGACACACAATAATTACCACTCCCGACTCGAGTGTTATACGCGGAAGAAACGTCTTGAGAGAAGAAGTCTCAAGAATGAAGTCGGTAAATGTTGTTGTTATTTCTCTTTGCTTTCTCGACCTGTTTCCTCAGGCTCTCTGTTTTCTCTGCGAAAACAGATCCTCAGGGCATAAGTGTCGAATACTGTGGCGGTCAGACTATTGAAACAAAGTTTGAAACATGTACTTGTAATATCGAGGGCAAATATTTGACCTTTTCTTTGAACGCCCTTGTAACTGTTATTTATTTACTGCTTTCTACTTCAGGAGTGGCGAGACGTTCAAAGTGTTCCCGTTCCTCTGCTCCTCGACCCTGTCGCACATGTGCGCGCCTGTGGTCGGCGACGGCTCCAACGGGACCATCCTCTACCTCGAGTCCAAGGCGGTCAACGTGACGAAGGCGATCACGCTCACCAGGGAGGACACCGTCGTCAGGGCATTCCTCAAGAGCGTCGGAACAGATCAGAGGGTGAGCTTTCTTAACGTTTTAGAGCTCATTTACACTCATTTTAACCATTTAGTTGTAAGGAGTGTCTTAATACTTTGTTAGGCCTTAAAGTTGTATAGTTTAGTATGATAATGCGGCGTTTTCTTCTCCATGTCCTCCGTTCACTGAGCGTGAAAGTGCCAGGCGCAAAAAGACTATCTTTTTCCAATGCAGTGAGAGCTTGTTTACGGGAAACAATAGCGGAGAGCGCGTAAAATGTATAAAGAAGCAAGTCTATTATGGATATTGCAAGAGGACATTGTTACTACTATTAATGTCTCAGATTACGCTCGGGAAAAATCTCCATGTTTATTGGAATTTGAGCCGAGCCCGCTCCTTACTTCCCTTTCTGCATACCATTGTTTTTCTTTCTGAAGGCCGCCCTTGCACACAGTGAAGCCTTGCAAGCGGCCTTTGAACTGTTGTAAGATGTAGACTCATCTGTCGTAACCTTAGGAGCACACAGAACGAGGAAAGGGGTTCTTAGTAAAGTAGATACCTAGACTGCCAATAACCTTATTGTATAATGGAAGAGACAAGAAGAAGGAGAAGTAGTCTGTGCATTGGTAGACGTTGAATGCGGGAGGGGGAAAACCGTTTTGCATAAAAGATTCCGACTAGTTTAAGGTAATGGAGCTCTAGTAAATTGGGATAGTACAGGAAGACAATTTAGTACTTGGATTATGGTCTTTACGGAAGTTATTCTATATCACATTTACTGCTCTAAATCCCTCACGTAAATAAGAGCTCTCAAATGGATTTTTGAGCATGGGCCGTCTAGCTCTTTATTTAACCATGGAAACCACATTTGTCAACTCGAAACGTCTTGTGGTCGAACCATTGAAGAATCATCAGGATAAATGTAGAACTAAGAAGAGAGGAAAAGTCATTTATATCTTTAAGCGGAAGCCGAAATGGGTTCCGGAAAGTCATCCGTTAGCGGAGACACGAAAGCGGAAAGTCGGCCAGACAAAGCATTGATTAATTCACAAGAACATTTCTCTGGAACTCTCTCTTCTGACCTTTTTACTTCTTCATATGCAGGTGGCTTTCAACTTCACCATCCACGCGCCGCAAGAGCCCTACGTTTTAGCCACCGCCTCCAAGGAAGAAGACTCCCAACCCGCCTCCTCCGAGGACCTCAACCGCAACGTGACTGTCCATGTCGCTCGCAACGCCAACAACTTCAGCCGCGTGCTGAACCTCTTCCCTGACCAAATGCTGAGCACCGTCGCCCAGGTCTACCTCGGTGGCGACCCGCTCGGCCTCAGCCCGTTCACACTCACCCCCGACAGGCAGATCCTGTACGTGCACGATTCGCGCGTGCTCACCGAGCGCTCTCTCGACGGCAGCGTGGCGGACGGGTTCAGGTTCGAGTTTGGGTTTGAGGACGCCAACAGGAACACGCTGTTCAATGTCACCGTGGAGGTTGTGGTCGTGGATGAGGCTGAGGGCAATGGGTCGTGCTCGGAGGAGCTGGCGAGGTTCCCCTGCGCTGAGATCAACCTGCAGGAGGAGTGCGAGTCTGCGTGCACTCACAGCCGGTGCGCATGGGACAGAGAAGACAGGTTAGAAACTACGTATATAGGAAAAGGCCCCAATGCTAATGCCATTAATAGTCTGGTAATGAGAAACGCGTCCTAGAAAAAGGAGGCGGGTCGTTTCCAAGAAGTAGCATTTGTAGTAGAAGGAGAACTCCGAAAAGGGGATTAATGGACTCGACTTTGGCAATTGTTTTGTGCTTTTGAGTTATGGTCGAGTGCGCAGTGGTTTTGTAAGGACTCTTCACGGTGTACATCTGACAGAAAGGGGTTAAATGGGTTCAGCACTCACACCGCCTAAGTAAAAGAAAGCACTTTAAAATACGGAGGTCAGCTATTTTTGGCAGTGAAACTCATGCTTTGCATCGAGTTTCATTCTCGTATTGAGTCATGCTGCAACACACATGGAGGAGGACGCGTAATGCCAAAGCTTCCATTTCCCAAGGGACGATTTCAGACTTTTCTTCGTTTCCCCCCTTTTTCTTCAATGGATAAAGAATGGCTACCCACATTTTTATGGCTTGTTATATATTTCTCTCTCTAGAGACCAAACCCCGAAATAATACTAATAAGGAGACCCCACAAAAAGTCGAAGCTTACGTTGACTAATTAGTCTGGCCTTTGCTCTTCTTCCCGTGTGTTTTCCCCGGAATTGTTAATCGAGCAAACACACGTCGCGTCAAGGTTCGGCTACGATTTCCTTTATCTCCGCCTTTATACTGCATTAGCTAACGAGCTGGCCAACCCCACTTAGGTATTTAGTCATAAGTACGATGATGAGGATACGTACGAGCATGTGCTTCAGCCCTTAGTCAGAACTGTTTGCGTTGAGAAAGTACTCTACATTCCATAAACAACCATCTCTTAAACCCTCGTTAACTTTCACTTTCAGATCTTTGGACCGCACTTACACCACTTGCACCGCGGACGCCGTCTTCTGCCCAGACCTCAAGTGTGACGGCCTGGAGCAGGTATCAGAGCTGTGCCCACAAGATTGCGTCCAGAGAGGTGAGAGCAGAGCATAAAAGAGTCGGATCATTAATCATATTAAGCGTCGAACACATGCCAAAACCACATACAAAGCATGACACAGAAGAAAAGCGCTTTCGGTGATTCATCAATAATCTACTTATGCATTTTCCAGACAACCTCGTGAACCTTCACCATCTGGTGATGTCCGGTAGCAGCGGGGCAGGTGCGGCTGCCCCACGGGGCATTGGGCGTCTGCCAGCCTCCCCTGCCACAGGTCCAGAGGGCACCTCAGGGCTCATCTGCTCCTGTCACGGGTCCTCCTGCTCGTGTGTGGGGCGCAACCTGACCCACTCTGTGCTGAAGGAGGCCGCGGACGACAGCGCGAGGTCGGACGGAGGAGACCTTGATTATGAAGGTGGGCAAAGGAATAAGAAAGCTTTATCATAAGATTAATGATGCGGCGATGACTGAGCCACTTTTTGGAAAGCTTCGCATCATGCAGATTTACCAAAGGGTTGCTAGTTGATGGAGGCTGTTTTGTGCCAAATATACTTGGTATTTAGTGGACGTTATACAGAATGGCAACCCTGTAGCTGTGGTTTTGATCCTTCATTTTATTTTTCACACACCTTCCAGATTATCTGAAAAATGGGGAGAATTAATCAAGCGGGCGAAAAAAAGGAAGAAAGTTAAAAAAAGGTCCTTCTTGCTTTTTAAAAGTTTTCGGCTGACGTTGCTTGTCTGCCCAGTGAAGAAACTTTTCATATTTGATGATGAGCAAAATGTAGATAAATTGTTGTTATTACACTTTGTAGCAGCTCACGTGCTTTGGCCACTCCATGCATTTTCATCAAAGAATTTTCCTTTGCGTGCATTCAACTTGCAGCTAGCAGAGAACACACGTACAAAACTTTTTCATATTTACGTGCCAAACCCGATATGAAGGAGGCGCCAGTTTCTCACTCCTACACAACCTCCGAATGGGTTCTCCTTAAATTTCTCTTTTTCCCGCGAAAAATGGATGAAATATTTAAAAGGATCGACTTCAAGAAAGTTGCATTATTTTCCCCAAACTTGTTTGTTGTTGCCGCGGTCGCTCGCACTTTTTATGCCTTGGCTACGCAAATGAGAAACGAGCTCGCTCAAGTGCACACAAAAAAGCTCAAAGAAGAAACAAAACTTTCGTAATTCGAACAATGACATAACCGCAGATACCGCTAGAATACAGCATGGACAAGCTTAAGAGACCATGAATACAGCCATAATTATATTCCAACTGGACGGGGGAAAACTCATTAATTATCTAATTATTTATTTAATTACAGACTCGTACCTGAATCCTGAGCCATTGGGCGGCGACACTCTCTGCAGCGAGGGCTGCCTCATCAGCCTCGCCAGCTGCTTGGCGGTCGTCTTCTGCTTCGCCGTCGTCTTCATCCTGGCAGTCTGGAGGAAAAAGTAGGTGCTAATTAATCATTGCTATTAGCCTCATTATCAATGTTTTGTATTAAAGGCGGAAACCTGAAAGCCTTCCCAAGCCGCTGTCCCCGTCCTTCTCCGGCGGGTTCTCGTTCCTCCGCCGCTCAGCTGAATACTTCGACCCTGACGGTGGTTCGACCTCAGCCGGGTCAGGATCGACCTCAGCCAACACCAGCTCGACTCTGCTCATCACCGGCGATCAGATTGAACACGATGCGCCCTTTGCGCAGGTATTTAAATGGCGCAATTAGCCCTTAATGATGTTAATTATGCATAATTTTAGGTTGACAAAAAGTGGGAATTCCCTCGAAGGAACCTCGTTCTAGAAGAGACGATCGGCGAAGGAGAGTTCGGCAAGGTTATGAGCGCCAAGGCGTTCTACAAGACTGGCCAGAACACCCAAGGTAGAGCTAAAACTAAGCCTATAAATTGAGTGTCCTATCTCATGAGTCTCTATTTATTGGCTGATGTCATTGGTGCTGCAGTTCTGCCGCTCTGACTTTCAAGTTTAAACCTGTCCATTTTGTGCAGATTGGGTGTCGCCGTTTTTTGCGAGGAGGGGAAATCTCTTATCTGACGGGTGTCCAAAAAGGGCCTTTTGGGGGAACTTTCTAGTGCATAATATTACAAATGGGTGCGGCGGTCTCATAGGAGACACTCTTTCTATTCCAATTCTTATAACTGAACCCTTCTCCTCCGACCTTATACGTTTTTTCAAGAGACGTAGAAATTCCTCGTTAGCAGTTTCCTTTTTATCTTACGCTCTTTATATTTTTCCTTGCCAATTTTCCTTTAGAGCTCCCTTAATTCTGCAAACGAAGCGAAATCGTTCTAGCACCTTACGTGAGTTAAGTACATTTTTTAACATATCCCGATTATTTCAGGCTTCCGTCGTGTCGCGGTAAAGATGCTCAAGTCCCTCCACTCCCGCGAGGAGCTGCACGACCTCCTCTCCGAGTTCGAGCTCCTGAAGAAGGTGGACCACCCGAACGTGATCCGGCTCATCGGCATCTGCACGTCGCGCGGCGGCCCGCTCTGCATCATCATGGAGTACGCGTGCCACGGATCGCTGAGGTCGCACTTGCGCGCGTCGCGGGGCCTCGCGGATAGTCAGAGGAATAAGACGGACGCGGCGTGCGGGAGTGTGCCCGACGCGGCAAGGCCGACGCTCAGTCCAAGGGATATACTCGGGTTTGCTTGGCAGATTGCGAAGGGCATGAAGTACCTCGCAGAAATGAAGGTAAGGTTACAAAGTCCTTAATTAAGATCCATTATTATGTTTGTACATTGCAGCTGGTTCATAGAGATCTCGCCGCCAGGAACGTCCTCCTCTCCGAAGGGAACGTTTGCAAGGTGTCGGACTTTGGCCTGACCAGGGACATCTACGTGGAGGAGGCCTACTGGAAAAGGAGCAACGGGAGAAGTGAGTAGAGTTTTAACTTGGGCGTGAAACACGTGTGTATGACCGGTGACGAAGATAAAGGGGCCTCATTTAATGGCATTTGATGCTCAATATGTAGCAAAATAGGCTTTGGGACCGTTGTCTTGCACTGAGAAGAATATGTTGCCACTGGCATCTCGCCAGTGAAAGAGAGAAAAGAGTTTGGAAACAGATCTGCCTCATTGATTGCAGAAGAAGAAGCATCGATTTTGGGGCCTTTCAAGGAAGGATAAAAAGAAGAAAGAGGCTCTTTTTGTAACTCTATTTTGTCTTCCGGTCTGCTTCCAACGAATTATCTCCAATTGCAGTGGCGTATTTGATCCGCTTCTTAGCCTCAATCGTCGATCGATCTCATTGCAATTTGGTCGGTTTACGGCATCGGATCAAATGCATTTGTACTAAGAAAGCTAAGGCATTATTATTACGACCAAAGAAAATATTTTTGTGGATAAGCTATTTTGCCCCTTTTTCGACTCATCATCGAAATACCGAAATCAGACTCTTGGGAGACAACTTTTTGCCTCCAATCTGAGATCCATTCAGCCATATTTCTGACCCCTTTCTTCTTTGTTTCACCTCGCAGGCATTCCAAACATACTTTCAAGGCCTTCTTCAATGGCATAAATCCCTAAAGACATTGCAACAAGGCTGACGTCATAAATATATTTCTCTTTGAAAGTATAACGAGCTTTCTTTTTTATTCTTTGCCGGAAGCGGCTTCGATTAGCATACATAGTACAGAAATACATCCTGGCTGCATCCGCAAATAGAAGGCTAAAATATGCTTACCTTTAAGGCATTAAATATTTTAGACAAATAAAGCTCCAGCCAGACCTTTACTTTTTTGCTTGTACCTTCTTTGCATTATTCTCGAACTTTCGTACCCCGCATATCCGTCTCCCGCGCAAAAATATGAATGCTGTCTAATCTCCTGTTTTGCTACTGCAGCTGCATAATCAGGAAGCAAAAGTTAACCCCGTTGACAGAGATCCGTCATCCGAACACAAAACATCAAACTTTCCTCCTCTTCCAGTTCCCGTGAAATGGCTGGCGCCAGAGAGCCTCCGAGATCACCTCTACACGAGCAAGAGCGACGTCTGGAGCTTCGGAGTCCTGCTGTGGGAGCTGGTCACACTCGGGGCGTCACCCTACCCCGGCATCGTCCCTGAGAAGCTGCTCTCACTGCTGTCCAGTGGCTACAGAATGGAGCAGCCGGACAACTGCTCAACAGAAATGTAATCAAAAGAGGCATCAATCATGAAAAGAGTTTCTCTAACTTGGTGTCTTCCGTTGCAGATATAATATCATGGTGCATTGTTGGAGCTTTGTCCCGGATCGCCGACCCTCATTTAAAGAGCTCATTGAGTGGTTTGAGAGTCTGCTCCAGCACAACACGGACTACTTGGATCTGAACCCCCTCATGGTGCACAACGCGACCTATCTGCAGCCAATAAGAAAAGGTACGAGAGAGGTTGCGTGATCTCCGCATTTGAATGTTCCGTTAACAATGGTATTTCCTCTTTAGACCCTTTTGACGTTCGTAGTTGTGGTCCTCCGTCCTCTACCAGATCCGTGAGCCCAATCCCAGCAGCCCAGCATGCCCCTGAGTGCCTCCCTCTACTCGAGCTGAACCGACCCAGCATCCCCATCATCAACAACAACAGCAAGGCTAACATTGGCCACCAACGGCAGCACCACTCGGTGGCAGAAGCCCTCCGCAAGAAGCGAAAGAGTGAGGGGCACTCTTGCAGGAAGTCCAAGAGCCTACCGGGATCCCCAGAGCGGGAAGGGCCCTCATCCATTGCCCCACAGCCGGCAGAAGTCCTGGTTGAGGGGTATGTCCTACCCAGTGTTGCTGGCAGCGAGGCATCATCTGGGTATTCCCACCAGGCATCATCATCGACCTCTGGTGGCAGTGTGCCCTACGTGACTTTCCAGGTCAATGCCTCGGCTGTTGCTGCAGGCAGCAAGTCTAAGAACGCCTTCGTCCGGAGTTGTGAGGTTTCCGCCGTCTGAACTGATTTCGTCCTTTTAATGAATTCTAATCACTCTTAATCCGCTTAAATACGAGACAAAACATGCGAGCAACAATGGTAGCTAACGAGAATACGTACATGCAGTATGAAAGAATATATACGTAATTAATCCTATTAGAAAACTCCCCTCTCAAAAAGATGTTGTAAACTGCTTCAAGAAAAGTATTATAACGAATGGTAAAGTCCTGTTGGAAACTTGAAAGAGAATATCTTAGATGAGCATTAATCCTTCTTCTCCCCATCTTCACCTTTTTATTCAGTTTGCTCTTGGCTGTGACAATTATTATGCAAATTATATTCTAATGAGTTCAGATCTGAATATGATGATTATTACCTCTCTTCATTATCTGCGCACCTGTTCATTAATTCATTCCAAATGCATATTTATTTATAGTGTTGTAATTATAATTAAGCGAAATATATATATTTAACACACTCTCTTCGTTTACGGATTGTTCAGTCTTCATTCTCGCCAGTGATTTGTTCTCAACTTGCCCACGCAAAACCCCAAGCACACACAAAAAGGACTTAAAAGTCAAAACGCAATCAATTACCTCTGTAACAAACTACCATATTTTCAATCTTCTCCATTTGGACCCTCATTCACTAAAGGTTATATACCGCTAACAATAATATAATGGGGCTTGTGGGTGTTTTGTTGTTGTTGTTATTGAAGATGTCTTTTACGCACACATTAGGTATTCAAGATTCAAATGACACTCGCTCGTCTCCGTTACGTTTCGCGATTTTGAACGGCAACGAAAACACTTCATTAAACGTATCGGATTTTAGTTGGCGAGCATTGTGACACCTACGATTGTACGAGAGACAGAGCAGGGAATCAGGGTTGCCAGTATGTTTACGGATAAAGCTTTATTTAACAACTAATACTAATATGGTATAACTGTCTTTAAGTACATAAAAGTGTTGCCAGATAGTCACTAATATCAGCTTGAACATGTACGTAGGTTTCATTAGGTTAACTGGAGCCCTGTCGATGACAAAAGTGGGTTGAACCCGACAACGATGATGTAATGAATGGGTTGCTTGCTGCTGCTGCTGCGGTTTCAGCCAGTTTGTGAATTGGGCGGTTGTGGGAAGAAGAAATAAAAGGATTCTTTGGCCAGATGCGCGGCTCTGTCCTGTGTTTAAAAAGCTGTTTCAAATATGGTCCCGCATATCTTAATACATCAGTTACGCTTTACACTGCTTGTGCATTACCAGCACAACGTCACCCTAAATTAAAATCTCTTCTTGAGTGCTTGCGAAATTTTATTATTGCATATTTTGCTCTTGTCTTTTGTGCATATTTGCGCCGGAGCTGAATTGGGCGTAGGAAGCCCTCCTCCATCCATCCCGCAAATGCACTTAACCTTCCTCTTGTGTTCTCTTTAGGTGATCTTGATTTGCATAAGATTAGAATATTAGAGCGCCACTCTTTGTGCAATCTATGGTTTGCAAACTTTGGGGATTTTATTAGCTTGGATTATCACGGCCGTAATCAGCTTTTGGTCCAAAAATTGGCGCCATGCGCGGTGTCCATATATCATATTTGGCATGCTTAGAAATCTTAACTAAGAAATAGAGCGGTTCACAAATACACACCTGCAGTGCAGTGTTCATCTGAGCCTTCGAACTAATAAATAATGCTCGACCACTGAGGAAAATGAACGACAATTATTGCCGTTGTAATGAAAGCATTTCTATCGACATTTCCATCATAGTGGATAAATGTTTTACGACTTAACCATCTAGAAGGTCAATCGTTTGCTTTCGTGATCAGACCTTTTGTTGCCGGGGTAATTATATTGTTTTATCTGAAGATAGAGAGAGAAGTTTTCTACTGGACCAGATGAAGGGTTGACATTTCGTAATAATTTGTTAAGGTCGACTAATACCACATTTTAGGGCACAAGTATTATTTATTGCATCCCTTACAGGTCAAAAGAGTAAAGGAATATAAAACTTAATGGATGGGAACATTTTGGAGCACAATATCTCTCAATGAATTTAGTAGAAGGAGAAACGAGAAGAGTGTATATTGTCGCAATATTGTTTTATGGGCAATTATGAGAGGGTCGTAAAATACAAAAAAGTACGACATTATTATTATATATTTCTTTCATATCTGACGATTTCCCCCAAAGCATATTTCATTCATCTCTGTTTATGTTTTGTTTATTCCCATGGAGGTCAGTCCAATCTGTAATGTGTTTCATGCTTCCCTTCAATCATCCTCCTCATCCTCATATCCCGTGATTACATTTGTTATTTCCCTGCGCAGGCAATTTCACAGTGGGATCCAGATGATAATTCCCTCGAAAGCAGCAGCAGCAAACACGGTTGTGATACGGATTTGCCCCTGGGGAGAAGAAAGAAAGAAAGAAGGAAAACAACTTTCCACACGGTTCCCAACAATATTTCCAACACCTTTCTGTTCAGTTAAGCTGTCTCTGATGCTGCTGATGCCCAAAACACACGTACATATAAACCACATTGAATCAGACTCTGCAGCTGAGGGAGCAGCAGCTTCAGAGCAGCAGCATCGTTTTGGTGCATCTTCTCTCCCAATGTCGTCTGGCTTTAGCTTCTGGCTGCTGTCACTGTCTTGCTGCCCCCGTTGTTGTGTACCTTTTTACAAGACATTGGGATGGACATTCTCTCCAAGCCGTGCACTGCATATATCGCACCCACACACGTCGTGGGCCCCCACAGCTGATGATGTTATTGTAGATGTATGCGGTGAGAAGGCCAAGCCAGGCCACAAATAAAGGCATATGGAGGTGAGAGAGAGGAGAGAGAGGAGAGCAGGCGCTCAGCAGTGATGCGCAAAACGAAGCACTGCCGCCGGCGCGCGCGCTGCAGACGTCTCTCTCTCTATCAGCTCACGTTACTTTTCTTCTTCTTCCTCAGTCATGCCGTCGATGCCGAGGACGAAAGAGTAGCTGATGAAGAAGAACAAGTTGAACGACAACAAGATGAAGGAACACTCCATAGACATGGGGCCATGTCAAGCCATCCGTTGCCTCTGCTGTGCACAAGTGTACTCTGCGTTGTGAGTTTGGGATAGTTTATAAAAGTGCATTTGTCGTCCCTGTGAGTGGAGGTGAAGCAGGAGTGACATCTCCTCTGAGAGTGAGTGTTTGGACACATTTCCTTTCCAATCCACTTCGGAAGAAGAGTTGACTGCAGAAGTCGATACACACGGAGGAGGAAGAAGACTCTCAACTCTCTGAAACTACGTCTTCTACTTCTCCTCCTCATCAAACAGGAGAGGAAAGAGTAGAAAGCAGGCCTACTACTCGCAACAAGACTCCCTTTCAAAAGGAACTATAACGGAGATAAAGGTGCGTATTGAAAGAAAAGTATATTATCTAAAGGAAAACGGGATCGCCGATATCTATCCTTTCTCTCATTTTTCTATACACCCATCTCGATATCTCGATACAGAAGAAACAGACATCCATCTATCCATCTATTGAAGCCTTTTATTTTCTCGCTTTTTATCCTGTTAGAGAAATCAGCTGGCCTTCGAAGACAGACCTTTAGGAAGAAGTAGAAAGATTCGGCCTTTTCTTCTTCTGCTGCTTCCTTATCGCGCCAAAATGAAAGGAAACAGGGACTTTGGCAGAGAAAGAGACTCTTTTTTCATTTCCGCCTGACACGCAGAGCCCTCTTTTCTCCTTCTTTCGGTGGACACACAATAATGTTGCTAACGGTGTTATTTCTTCGTCTTAAAGCGAACTTTTGACCATTTCTCTTTTGAACTTGACAAGTGTCGGGCGCATCTTAGTCGCTTTATCTCAACTCGAGTGGAAGGGAGCTTGTCAGCCGAGCGAGGAGTAATACACACAGGTGCTTTTACTCCGTTTTTGTCCAAACGATGCCCGACCAGCACTCTTTTTGTCACCCTACACAACACTTTTAACCCCTTTCTTGTCGTGTTTTCTAGATTGTCGTTCGCGTGTCTCCCAGCTAAAAAGGAGGGAAGATCCCCCTACTGTATTTTTTCTATTTTGCACCTTTACTCCTTGAGGGCATAAAGGGGAAGAAGAAGAAGAGAAGAACGCTTCTTTTCAGAGAAATGCCTGCACTATAGATCTATATTTTGAGACTCAGCGTTAAGTACCCCCTTCTTCTTCTCCTGCACCCCTTTTTACGGCCGTATATACGAGGACGAGCTCTTGCCAGCAGGTCCATCTTGTACGCTTTTAAGTGCCCTCGTTTTTTGGCCAGCGTTACACACATAGCAGGATGCTTCTTCCCAAGAAAACATATCTTGGGCGAGGAGTGATTGAATACAAGCCGCAGATACACCTTTTCTGGTGCTAAAAGCTTCTTTTCTTGGTCTGTTACACTGAGAATAATAATGCAGAACGAATCCAACTCAATCATGAATGAATTACTCGTTTCCGTCCTGAAGAGCAGCATATTTTTATCGCACTCCTCTTCATAATTCCCCACGCATCACTAATTCCAAGGATATCCGAAACACAAACATGACAACTCGGCGCCTCCCAATGTTGATATTAAAGACGATGCACAAATATACACGATGATATTATTCAAACCGACTCAACAGCCCATATCAAATGTGACCATCGATCATCAGATTTATGTGCAGGAACCGGCCACAATATGCGTCTAAAACCCCTTCTATGTTGGATCGTTTCCATGGTGATGGCGTCCAATTTGTTCTCCTCCCCTGCTGCCATCAATGTGTTGAGAGAGAGAGAGAGAGAGAGAGAGAGAGAGGAAATGATCTCTCTTCTCTCGAGATACGTATAGAGCGCTTCCCCGGTATACAATAAACGCGTGTCACTACTTCTCAATACTGCTTTCTCTCTCCCCCGAAAACTTCACTCACTTCTCCTCTCTTTGAAAAAGCCTTATGTCAACATCATCCTCGTTGCCTGGAGGAGCCTCAAGCCTACTGCTGAGCTCATTCCAAGCAAGCTGCAAAGCATCATCATAAGTCTCTCCTTCGTTGCAAGCGGGAGAAATAGAAAAAGAGGCTTTTCTGCTGAAGAAGAAGAAGACTTGCCTCGAATTAAGGGGCTGTAAAGCAAACGCTCATGGGAAGTAGGTGGAGAAGAATTAGTGAAGGAGGAGCCTGCTGGCTTTCGTCTTCCTTACCCTTGATAAAGAAGGAAGATTTTTCAAGTACTAATAAAGCTCTTTAAAAAGTTTGTTATCCTTTCAGTAGAAGTTCAGAGTGAAAGAATGTTTCAAGTATCAATTAAACTGTGATATTTTGTCAAGTTTCCTACAGCATCTAGACAAGTTTTTATCCTTCGTAAGGTTCAACATTTTAGATGTAACAGTTTCTCTCAATTTTCGATCCACATCTGTTTTTGACTGAAATTGTCAAGAACGGAACTTGATTTTTGTGCCTTCTTTTATATATTTTCCGTTCTTCTTCTGTCTTCTTCTTTCTGCTCCAAATGTAATCCTGTTGACAAAGACTTTTTGTGTGCCAGCAGCTTCAGTTCTATCGGCAATGTGACATAACTTTTCGATTTCCTTGCTATATATTTTCCTTTAGAGAGAGAAAGAAAGTAAAAAAGGGTAATGGCAGCGTTCGCTACATTACTCTCAACTTGACTTCTCTCTTTTGAGTTCCTTTTTATATATACGTCCGTATGAGGAGGATGCACACTGTCCACCTTTAAAAGCTCTCTGTAGATGGTCTTCTGCTTCCTTTTATCGTTTGATTCAACTGCCAAAAAGCATCAAAAACAAAAACGCCCCAGTCGTAAATCCGTCGAGAATGTTTCAATCGTTTGTCGTCGGTTAAAGACGGGAACTGTTGATGTTGGAATATGGACTTGTTTTTATTCGCGTTATGAGCATACGATTATTGATATGAGCCTGAACTTTGGTGCAAAATAGGGCTATAATAACATAGTTAAAGGTTTTAATGTGCATTAAGAGTTGTGTAAGTTGCAATAAGTGCATTGAGAATTTGAGACCCTATTTCATTTTTGTGCACCCCCAAAATGGATAAAACTTCTTCAAGGATGGATGATCAAAAAAGGATCGTTTTCTATCGGCATAACTTATCGATTTTGAGCACCATTTGCAAAGACCTTTTTCACTCTTTCAAGGGCAAAAATAGCTTCACGGATGATGTTAAGGGTTAAGAAGATACACGAAAGATAACCTCAAAGCCATAAACGCTTCCTTAATCGAGCACCATGTGATCAAAAGCTTTACAGGGCATGAATAGAAGAGGTATTTAAATAGCTTTGAATAAAAACATGATTGCTTTTTGTGGGCGCGCACGATGTTAAAGACATGTTATTTGAGAAGAAGAATCGTCTTTCGACTTTTTATGTGTTTGATCTCTCGTACCTTTCTTCCTAAATCGTCTGCGAAACGCAATAACAGCCATTTTCACGTCTGCAATTATGTTTGTTGCTTTGGAGAAAATATTATAAATGATTCTTCTCTGTTTGAAGCCATGACGAATATGGGTTGAGGAATCACACTCAGGATGCATCTTTACCTATTTCTTGGCAAAACGAGATGTGAGCAATGAATTCGTCACTGTCAGAGTGAACAGTGGGCTTTTAAAGGAAAATATAATGTTATTGTTGACCAATTAGCTTATCGGTCGGCGTATTGTAGGACCACTGTGGAAGAAGAAGATTTTCTCACATTTTCAGGCCTAGGAGAACTTTTTTCCTTGTCTCTACCTTCAAAACACATCTTTATTAAGCTCTAAACCTTGGCATGACTGGTGAGTGTTAAAACACACTCACTTTCTCCAAAAACCCTTTTTTTGCACAAATATATATTAAATTTTGATGACTCCTCTGACCACAGAATTGTTTTCAGCGGTGCAAAAATTGTCTAAAACTTTTGCACGCCTCTATAAGTCTGAAAAAGGTTCATTATCACGTCATATTCTTGGAAAAAATAACCTCATTACCTTCTACAACATTGACGTTGTGTCGACTGCAAAGATGAGGCGGAGAATGTCGGTTGTTCTTGTGCGTGAGAAAGAGATTTCCCTGAAAAATTCCAATGATAATTTTACAGTCTTCTGGATAAAAAAGATCGAGGAAGAGTTTCAGCATGCATGAAAAACGGTCGACGTTTATCGCTGGGTGAGATCTGGCTAGTAGTATATTACGGACATCCGTTTTTTGCACACACAACTTGTGTCTCTGTATCTCGCTTCCTCGTCTGTACTAATAAATACGAGTCTAATCTCAACATCGTCCCGAGCTTCTATCTTGATTCCGCCACTTATCCACTTGAGCTTTATTGTCTCTACAAAAAAGTCAGTACTGCTAATATATCAAATGAAATATAACGACCTCATAGAGCTGCAACCGCCTGTGAATATGTCAATGCGACCTTGCTCTCCATTTGTTATTGTTGTTCTCAGCCTTGTCCGACCTTCGTGACGCCTCGTTTTAGAAAACGATTAGATATTCGGAAAATATATAAAAGTTATGGAAAAGTTGCGGCTTTTGCAGCGTGTTTCCCAAGCTCTAAAACAACAACTTGCTTGGGCTTAAACGGAATATTATGATTGCTGTTGTTCTGATCGGTGTCGTATCAAAATTGAAAAACTTTGCTTGACACGGAGGCCGTTTTTGTCCTTCTCTTGAAAAGGAAGAATATTTTTGTATCAATATTCTTGACGAGTGCTTCCTTCTTCTCGCACCCTCTCAAATATCTTGAATGAGTTGAGCAAAAAATAGGCTCTTGAAAAGAGAAAACAGCTCGGAGGTATAGCTCGGAAGAGGAGTGGGGAATGACTCCTTTGTCTTCTCCTCCGTTCATTGGGCTCTTCTTTCTGCCGCCAATTCATTAGCTCCGCTATTCTCCGTGATTACAAGGCAGGAAATTAAATTATCGGCTCCAGTTCTTCCTCTCAGACCCGTTGTTGTTGCTGCCTTCATCGGGGGACTCAGCCAAGTAGAAGATACATACAGTGGACTGAGCATGAATATGCATATCAGGCTATTTCGTCCTTCTCATGGGGGCAATTGTCCTGCTGCTGTATAAATCTAATGCAGCCGAATTAGGTCCAGGCTGCCAAATGCCTTTGTTATTGGCAGCTTCTGCTTATAAATTTAAATTCGAAAGTCCTTTGTTGGGTCTTTAAACTTTTCACGTCAACGTACCCTGCTTCCTGCAAGATATTGCTGTCTTGAAGCTTATGTCCCGTCATACTTATTGAAAAAACTGCCGGAGTCACGGAAAACGTCTTTTGAGGTCTTTAAAAGCCGATATATTGTCTATAAATTCCCGTATCAACAGGGCTCCAGAGATCTTGATGATGACAAGTTCCTCCGCAGCTTTTGAGTGATGATATGACCTGAAAACGGAGGAGCTTCTTCTTTTCAGCTGCAAACCGACTTTTATCTTCTTCCTCTGCCATTTTCTGCCACTTGGATTTGCCAAAGAAAGGGAATCTGAAAAGAAAGATGTTTTCCTTCTTGCCCAAAAAGGAACAGGAAACCGTCGCCTGGCTTTTAACAGCATGGGAACCGCCGAAAATAAGATTTTAGTGCTTTTAATGCCTGGGAACAAACACATTCTAGGGACGGAGAAGCTCATCTTTACGCGCGAAAATAAAATTCTTTCAGTGTTTTTCTCAATTATTGTCGTGGTGCAATTATCTCGTTTTTACGACAGCTTCGCAGGCTATCATGACCATACGATGGAAAATAAAAGAATGGCTTCCTTCAGGGATGCCACATTAAGACATTTATAGGCGTAAATGACATTGTCTTAGCTCATATTTTATGTGTCTTTATTCAAATTATGGCATCCCTGTCTTCCTTTATATCATCATCCATCTTAGTGTGTGTAAAAATAAGGAGGCAAAAAATCCTTGAGCGTTGAAAATGGTTTTCTCCTCCGCAAATAAAGGCAACTTTGGGTGGCATATCTCTCCAACTCATATTCTGGTTTGTTTGCAGAAAACATTATTAAAACAACACAAGAGAAGACAAACTCATTAATTCAGGTGACGAAGCTGCTCAAAATAATGTTTGCATTCAACAGAGATCTGCTGCATAATATTAGTTACAAGACAAGACAGAGCTCATATACATTTTTTGACAGCGTAACTCAAGCTGGCAACAACTTTTCTTCCTAGTCTAACTTTCCTTCTTCTTGTTCTTTGATGATGTTGAAAGCATTGAGAGCTGAGTTGATGTTCACGTTTTCGGCCTTTAACATGTTTCTGCTCCTCCTCAGCTCAAAGTTGCTCGGCCGACCGTGATGAGTCATGGGCAGAAAAAGCAATGGGATGGAAGAGAGAGGAAATTTAAGAGGCAGCGGAGGAGGTCAAATTGTTTGTTTCGCCTTTAATTGGCATTTGGAGAAACACTTTTGATTAAGAAAAAGACTACCGATGCATGATGTTGCCCAGCACTTCATTATGTTTTATTCTTCCACGATTGCGTGCCTTTGAGGTCGTAACAAAATACGCCGCCGGAACGAAATTGAAGTTTTTAATATGCTGACTAAATTAGAAGGAAGAGGAGAGAAAGGTTCTTCTTCTTCTTCCGACGCTTAATTAACCACGAGAGCGTCACACTATTCAAGCTTTTGAAGCAACCACAAAAAGGCCATAAAGTCAAAGGAGAAACGTTTTTACAAACGCATAATATTCAGAAAGTCATTACTTTGTCAATTCTCCTTTGAAAGGAAGCAACAACCATCTAGTCTCTGTGGCCTGATAGCATCAAAGGCATTTACTCAGCAGAGCTCTCCCAGTGCAGGTGGTATCACCTAAAACCGGTTCTGCTGATGTGATGACAACGGGCCAGCAGCAGCAGCTGAACGAAATGGGTAAAACAGCTTGCAACTGTCATAAATTGATGCATATACGCCGTGGAATAATAATACCAACAATATAATGAACTGATCGAGAACGTGCTTTAAATTAATAGGGGCGGGGGCGACACGCTCAGGCAACGGGACTACGATTGATGTTTCTTTGTCGATAGCAGAGAGTGCATTTTAGGAGGGTTTGCAGTTGAGATCTAAATATGTTAATAAGTATAAAAAGATTCATAGAGAAATAGCCGCCAAGGCTGTTTTAGCGCACAGCTGTGTCAAAAAGACTCTCACTTGTGTGATGCTAAAATGCATATGTGTGTAACTGTACCTGGGTGTGTTTGCACCACATTGTCTGTCCGGTATTGTGACCACCTTTTCTTTATAATCATTTGCAGCGAATAGGAAAGATGATTATTCATATCTTCTTCCTTTGAAAACATTTGAAAGAAACTCTTTTGAGAGCACTCATAACACAACAACAAGGGAGTGACACGCCCAGAGTTGCAAGAAACGACGGCGGATTCCAAGATCTGACACGCACTCTGCTCCAGAAGAAAGAACGAACAAACTCTGACATTGGTAATTACTTCTTATAGCAGGAGAGATCTCGCATCAGATTTCGGAAACTCCTTTGTTGCTCCGCCGAATGAGAAAATGCTGTTTCCCTCTCACACACCCCAAACGAACGTTTTAGCTGTTATTAACATATATTATTATCGTTGTTGAGCCCGCACCCTATTTCCTACACACATATTTCGACGTCAGTCCACAACTACTACTACTACAACATTTTGTACTCCTTCTTTTCTCGCAGGTAATTGCATTTTTGTGGGGTCCCCAAGCCAGTAACACATGTTCTTCTTCTGCCTCGATCTCTCCCCAAAAAAGTAGTCCGAAATTGAGCTGGCGGCCATATCTGTCTCTCCTTCATATTTCTTCTTCTTGTCCTGTCTGTCCGCGACATTGGATATCATCATCATCTACTTCTCGTACAATATGTTCCCCCGAAAGAAAGAAAGGACATTCCTTGCTGTCCTTTGCAGCGATATGACACAACTCTCTCTTTGCAGATCCAAAATGCTTCTCTGCTGCTTCAAGGAGCCTAAAAAGCGGCCGTCGTCTCCGGCTTCAGAGGACGACGAGGACGCGCCGTACCGCAGAACGTCCACCGCGTCATCGCAGAAGCGTCAGTCGCTCATCTCGGTGGGGTCAGCAGCGTCAGTGGGATCGTCAGGGCTACGCCCGCCGCCGCTCCGTGACCGCCGCCATGAGCGCGCCCCGCTGCAGCGTGAGGAGAAGCGTCTGCTCAAGCAGCGCAGTGTGGAGAGCTTCCGGCTTCAGGAGGCGGCCCCGGGGCTGCCCTACATTGACCAGAGCCCGCCGATGGCCGGCACGCTGGACTTGGAGGACGGCTTGACCTCCTCGGAGGAGCCCTCGTCTGCGGACACGTCGCCACTGAGGATTCAAGGTAGGCTAAATTCATTGACCTGAAACTCTGAAAGGGAGTTAATTGAAACACGTCAATGGATGATGATTAAAGCTTTTTATTGCGGTCTGGCTATTAAAATTTAATCATCTTTCGATCAAATTCTGATGACCCCAAATGTTTTATTCTTTGATTGGGGCCAATTCGACTCGTATACATTAAGCCGAATCTTTTGTTTCCATTAGAAGCAGCTCCTTCCTCCAAATTGGACGCTTGGGATTGGCTCTGGAATATAAGCAAGCGTGCAATTGATTGATCTCCCATCTCAGTTTCGCTGCACAAGTCAATTCTGACAATCAAATATAATTTCCCCTCAATGGGAAACTGAGTCTGCAAGTGATTAATCATATGGAAAACAAGTGAACCCTATTTGCAGGACATGCATTCAAATTATACCAGTTGGTATTTCAAAATATTTGCAAAATGTGCCATTTGACATATGACGCGAAAACATGTTTAACCATTTTGACAATCTACTGCCCACGCAGACCAAATTTGTGATATATATAAAATCCTTTTTTATCCTTCTCTGCTATTGTTCCATGTCCAAAAAATACATATCTGGCTCTAATAAAGTTTTACGGCTGCTCTCTAAAAACGGACAGCTCGAAATCCCCTTTTTCATATATTATTACACACCTGACAGCTATTGCACTTTTTATCAGTTTCGTAGTAGATTCATATTGAGAGCGGAAATCTGAATCAGCAAATTTGGCCAGAAATATTCTAATCGGATCAGATTTCTTTGGAAAAGAGAGTGAATAATAATCATGATCTTCTTTTGTTGTGGTTGCATTTTTTTCTGCATGAAATGCGAGTCGCGTCCGAAATGAGTTTGTTCTGCTTCCCAAAACAACTTTTGCTCCATATTTTATTCAAATTCATGCTAATATCATTTCTTCCCCCTTGCCAAGAAACATGTAAGTGTGGAAAGGACAGAATAGAATTAGAAACACTCAAGGAACTTTAATACCCTCAGGGACCCCATTTTAAGCCTTAATTACTGCATAATAACAGCAGCAACCCTATTCCAACCTTGAGGCGTTTTTCGTCGGCACAAAGAGAGCCTTATAAATATTTATGAAGACATCTCTACAATGTACAATGACCTCTCATGGCAAAGAAACAACTTCCTTTGGCCGCTCCCAGACAGGCATTTTTGCAGGAAATATTTCCGGAAATATTTCTCTCCTCCTCAGTGCAAAAATTTCCTCCTCAGCAAGAATATTTCCTCCCCTACACACTCACGGCCCAGCTTGCCTGGCTGAGAAGGGCAATATTTCCGGAAATATTTCTTGG
>LR139847.1:0-23193 GCA_900659605.1 Tisbe holothuriae
ACAGAGAAAGCTTTTCTTTTTCCAGCGCTGCTCTTCACCGCCAGTCGAAAGTAGTTATCCCCAAAAGTCTCCTCCGCTTTCCCATGGAGCAGGATCGGAGAACAGGGCGAGAGGTCGATCTACAAAAGCGCAGATGTCCCGACGATGATTATTAAACCCCCTTGCGTGCATATCACACCGCTATACACTTCCTTTTTCCAAAGAGATCCATAAGTAAAGTTTAGAAGAGGAGCATCTGCCTCTCTTTTAAACGGACCATTGCATTGCGACGACGACAACCCCCTTATATGCTGTTTGTAGCGAACGATCTCTCGTCCTTAACCGTTGCCAGCTGGACCAAAGTTGGACCAAAGAAATATAAGGAGCATGAAATAAGCGGACGGGAGGCTAAAGCGCGGTTTAAAGCGACATTATTATGCACGTCTAAAACATTCATGCTTTAACAATGGCCGTATAAAATATGTCAGTCAGGCAGCGGTCAGTTTTCATAATAATATTGGATAATGTACAATGCAGAGATTTTCCGCTTCGGGACGGTTATTTAAAACCAAATGGGACATTTGAGACGGTCTCAATTTGAAATCGTCGTACATGCCATGCCGCAAGATCTAATTACAGAAAATACCCGACGTTTGTATTCCCGACTCTGCTTTCCTATTTTCCCGCTTAATTCTTTCCCTTTCTCGTATCTTTTCGAGCCGCACTTGTGTGTCTATAAAAGACGAAGAAGAAGCTTTCCCATCGAGTAAAGGCTTCTTTCCTTTCTCAAAATCCGTCACTGCCTCGCCCACGACGCGCGGACATCTCCTCCCCCAAGACAGTGACAAACACGTTGGCCTTCTTTTCCAGCCTTCGCGCGGCCTTTGCGGAGATATAACACACACGGACAAAACTTTCCGGCCTCGAAAGTAGCCTCGGAAAGTGGTGAAAGTGGCCGCGACTTTCCCAGGCGACAGGATTGCAGAACAGGGGCGGAGTCAGAGGAGACTTTCTTCTCATGGAGGAGAAAGCAATGTTGTCGTCACACAAGAGAAAGCTAGTTGAATGTATCACAGTTGTGTATTGATCGACGGACGGCGGTAAAAAAGGCGATTTTCCCGGGTATTCGTGAGAATATTTTACGTGAATACGGGGGGTCAATAATCTGTTATGTTGCATTCATCCCTTTGTTATAGGGTGATTCATAAGTATAATTATTCAATTATTGTGTTTTTGTCTTCGTATTATTCCTCATTTTCTTTGGCTACAAAAAGTTAATTGTTCGAATGGTCACTTTTTCTTCATTTCCTATGTCTGATGTTTGACAGGTTCTCTTGATATGACAAAAATCAGCAATAAAAAGGTTTTTTGGGTCCACCAAGGTTGAATTAAATAATTACACGTTGCGCTTGAGGTGCAATCACTTATCGTATTACCCCGATGGAATATCAAATATGAATAAAAAGTGGTGTGTAATTGCGGTTAAAAAGTGTCAAATATCAAAAGTTTTTATCCGAGTTCCCGACCGTGGCGATATCAGCTAATTAGACCAGCGATAAAAACGAATTCAATCGTCGTGGTTATTCAACCAATTGTCTGATTATAAACGCATTTATTCTTGGACTGCACCGAAACCCTTTAACGGTGCATAATATCGTCTTCTACTTCAAATTGAACAAGTTTCATTTGCAGTGAAGAAAACTTTGCGTCGAAAAGTTTGTTCATTTCTCTGTCGTTGTCGCCGTCGTCGTCTTCTGCTTTGATGCCGATTGAAACTAAACTTGGCTCAGAATATAATGCAATATATTTCTAGAGACCGGAATGCGGAATGCACATTTCGGACGAAAACTTTGCAATCGGTCAGCTGTAATTGAAAAATGGCAAAGACTGTTTATATTCCATAGTTTGAGGGACAAAGAAACTGAATTCAAACAGTTACAGGGTGATTCATTAAACTTTTTAAAGATGTAATGCAAGTAGTTCTAATTATTACATGTACATTAAGTAGCATTTTAAGCGGTAAACCTTTATTGATTTTTAAAAAGCGCCCCATTATTACTAATCACCCTGTATATGAGCCGTCCACATGTGATTTGTTGCCCCAACAATAGACAACGTCCCACTTTTTCTCTCAAACATAAGTCGGCTCCACCCTTAATGTCTAGAATAAAAACTGGACAAATTACACCTTTTGTGGAAACGCATAAAAAGAAGAAGAAGAACTTCTGCTTAATTTGAGATGAACAACGTACTCCGATAATGAATATAGGGTTAACGTCGTTCCACCCCTTGAAGGTTAATTTAAGACTGATATATTACGGTACAAAGGGGTAATTCGTTTAATTACATGTACATGGGGTCATCAAATATGTCAATACACACTCTATACATGTACGTTGCGTCGTTCAGAAGAAAAAAACTTTTGACTTTTGCTCCACACCAATCTCTCTAACTAGCTTCTGATTGGTCTTGGACAAGACAATAAAAATAGGCATGTGCTAAATACGACATATTTAACACTCATACACTTCCAAAATATGTTTATAAGCCCCGTTGTAGTACATTTTAACTAAATGAGTCCTTAAGTAGAAGATGATTTCTTTGGTACTGCATTCCCTTACCTCAGAACTTACTAAAGTGTGGCATTTCTTCCTCTCCTTCTTCTTCTTCCAGGGCGTGGTGACATCTCTCTCTCTTTTTCTCGACATGGTCTTCTGACCACGATCACCTTGGAAATAACAAAAACGAAAAATGGAGAAGGAGCTTTTGGACGATATCATATGACAACAATAACACTGAAAACCGCGCGATATGACTTAATAATAATAATAGCTGATAATGTTGTCGCGTGTTAGGAAACCACTTTGATGAGGTATTTTCAAGAGGAGGAGTTGGTATCCTTTATCATATGAAGAGACACTCGGAGAAGAACAACAGTTTGCTTATTCCGATAATGAAGAAAATGTCTTTTAGTTGACCTTAGACCACAATACTGCATGTTTGTACATGCTTTTGCTTAAAGTTTTGCCACATTTGTTTACCTTTATCAAGTTTTCTTGGTTTCCTCCATTTCCACCACAAATGTCGTGCAGGAACTTTTCCCTCAAGCCAAAGTTACATCTCCATTCCACAGAAGCCAATTATTACACTCCTTTATTATTATTTCTCCCTTTGAATGAGTCGGCTTTTGCGCAAAACGAGAAGAATCCTCTTTGGCTCCTTTGTGAGTTCAATCCCCGAGTTCATCTATCTTGCTTTGTATAACAGCAGCCACACCTTCAGAATATAAGTTCTAAAGGAAGAGAGAAAGAGAGAAAAATCCCCTGGTGACGAAATGAGCTGATTAATGCTTAATTCCAGTAGCAGCACCGTCTGCTCATTAGTGAAGAGTATCAATTTGAAATCTGAATAATAAAAGCTGGAGAAAGAGCTCTTTCTCTCTCTCTCTTTTTCTCTCTCTCTTTCTCTCTTCTCCATCTCAAGGGAAAGAAAGAGGGAAGAAAAATTGAAATGAGACATCCTCCTCCTCGTTATCTTCACATAATCAGCCTTAAGTCTGATTTATACACTTTTTCACAGGATTACTTTATTCATGAAAAACCCGACTTGATCGATCTTGTGACAGCCCCGGAATTTTTGCAATGAAGTTATATAAAAGCACAGAATCTTTGCAGATGCCGCCAAGCGTTGGAGGAGGATATTGTGACTCCTTCTCCTTCTTCTTTTCTTTTCCGCTCGGTTGGCTGCTCGGCTTGATTGAGCGCGCGAAGTGGTTTTTCGTTGCATCTGCCTGAGAACAGCAAAAGATTCGTCTTTGCAGCTTAATTCCTTTCAGGTCGATTTCCAAGCACGAGTCTGGTCCACCGTTCTCGCCTTGATATTATTGAAGCAAAGAAACGACGTTTTCGTTGCATCTGCCCCTTCTTCTTCTCTCTGTTCTTTGGTCCAGCAACGGTTTGTAGTGTTACAGCAGCAGCAGCAGCGGTCCATTTGCTCCTCCAGAGATCCCCTTTTTTCTTTTCTTTATTCCGTGAAAAGGAGCTCTCCAAAAGAGAATTTCCCAACGGTTTTCCACCCCGATGTATATAAACCGGAATATGAATGGACAACGTATGCACACATATTCAAGCATATAAATGTCTCAGTTGTTGTTTTAAGCATCCCCGTTTCAAGTTTCTGTTGGCCGAGTAGATTAAGCAATCAGGAATCTGTCGAGCCGAGGAGATAAATGAAAGAAGTAAAGTGCAGAAGCCCCCATTAGACTAATGAACTTTAACTTGGCTCGGGTTATAAGACAGACAGACCGACCCCCCTTGAGCAGGACTTAGGCCCCAGGACACAAGATGGATGCTGCTGCTGCTACCTTTCATTATAGTCCCCACCCCATGCAGATACGAGTACAAAAGCAGGTGAAGCAGCGTTAAAGTGGTCTTAATTCCTTTATCTGGCACTCAAGAAGGGACACATTTTCCTAATGCGTTACAAGATAAATGAGCTTGGAAGAAGAAGCTCTTGGACGATAAAAATAAAAGCTCATTTTCACGCCTTTTTGAATTAGCTGAGGAGAAGCCATTTGAGAGACAAGAAGTAATGTCTTCACTTTGGCAGATGGAACTACTTTTAAGGCTTCTCTTCAAGCCACATGACGAGCATTTTGAAGCATCCTCCTCCTAATTAACGTATCTAACAGCATGACACAAAATCGCAACTTTTTCCGAGGCAGGTGTCACAACTTTTTCAAATCATCATATGAAACAATAATCTAAGGAAGTTTGCTGAACTTAATTTAAACCCGCAAAAAGGATGTGTCAACATGTTGTCACATCTCGTATAAAAATTCCTTTTCGGCATGTTTAACCCCAGTCTCCTATTTCCAGAAATTCAATTAGCCCCTCCTTCTTTTCTTTGTCTGTAAACGGCATTTTATTACACCAGTGTGTGTGACACACAAAGAGATCTTACATATTTAAAGGCGTCGGCCGGAATAAAATAATAATACAAGAGCATTAAAACGTATCTGATGCTCCAGTGCACATTGAGTGCCATGATAATAAACTCAGTCTTCGGTCAGATCCATGGGCTGAGCTTTTAGATCTAGCTCTCTTTATTATTATATTTTCTTCTTTGTAATTCGTGCTAGGGCGAGTCTGACAACTCAACTTCCGGTTTTCTAGATAAAAACCTACGACTCTCTCTTTGGCCCCGTCCTAATAATGATGCATATACACAACTAGCAGGAGCTCATGTGTACAGCGCGATACCTGGGCGTCCTCTGTTCATCATGTCAGTATGTGGAATGGTGTACAGGGTGAACCATATGTGATGGAACAAAAAGGTTAATACCAAATAAAGTACATCTTCACTGTTGCTTTTTCCAAGCATGTCTTAATTTATATTTTATTTTAATTATATATGTACATGTAAAAGGTTGGAGAATTAGTACTACTTTTATGGCTGACCCTGTACAAGTCATTGATGGCGACGATTACGATGCTCAGCCATCGCCGGAAGTGGAATTGAAATACAAATGCAGAATAAGACAAGATTAGATTCTGGTTGAATGCCATTCTTTTTTCGTTATTCCTTTAAATTACCTGTCAAAACAATCCATAAGACAATGGATGTGAGATCGGACAAAAGCATTCAGGTCTAGACTCCAGACAAAGTTCTTTATATTAAAGATATGACATAATAAAGCTCCAGATTCGTAGACAAGATTTCATTGACTTGAAAAACCTTATTAAAAGTTCAAACAGCCATGAAGAAGAGTGATGGAAAAATGAAAGTAAATAACCGGCGAAAGTCCAATTTTCCCTCTTCAAGTGAAGACACTCTCACCTTAATGGCTGTGCCGGCGCCGGCGCTGCTCAGCCTCAATTACCCCGCACGTGCCCAGCAGGCTTGACGTCGTCGTCGTCGTCATCATCTGAAAGAAGAATAAAAAGCGTCGCTATTTCCAAACCATGCTTCGATACATTGTCATTCTTCTTCTGCCTTAATTCTTCCATGGCCAAAACGCGGTGTGTGTGCTAAGGACGAACAAGAAATTGGTAGAGCGGAAAACACGCTGCCAAGTCTTGTCCGTTCCAAAAACTATGTGTGGTGGTGGTGGATAATAAAGAGCAGATTGCAGCCAAGTTTTGACAAATGTCTATACAGAGAGTTTATGTATTCTTTAGACGTGAAATGTCATCTGACCGCAAATGAAAGGCAAAAGTTTTTTTTGCCAATATGACCTCGGTTTTATTCTTCTTGCTTTTGATTGTATGTGTTCAAGACCCGTGCGCGGAAAATAAAGTGAGAAATACCGATGAGGTTGGATTATTTCAGGGAGAGATTACGGAAACTTGAACTAACTTTTACAGGAATCGAGCTCAAGTTGAACTCGACTACCTAATTTGGGTTAAAAAGGTTTTATAATAACGTAACCAATTTGAATAGAAACCAAACTCTGCTACCTAATATGCCAACCTTAGTGACTTCTTCTTTTCGACTTTTGTCCACCACAATAAGGGGATAAAAAAGGTCAGGTGCGGCAATAACGCAGGAAACGAACATTAACTTTTTGCTGCTTGGGGATGAAAGTAAGTTTTTGTTCTTTTAATGACTTTTTAAGGAGCTTTTTCGTTTTTGTATGCACACGAAATTACTACCTAATTCATTTACAGTACATGGCAATAATTGTTGTTTATTGGCATAATTAGGGTGCTATATAATGGGAGTTAAAGAGACCCCTTTCCTTGTTCTTGTCATATTAATTGTCCATTTTTCTTAAGAAAAGTTGACATTAATGGGGTCTCATTTCCAATTCTTAGACCTAAAAGGGCTTAAATATGTATAAACGAGGAAATAGTTAATGTCTCGTATGCGCCAATTTGGAAGAAAAAGACCAAGCAAACAAGGCTTGCTCACGCGAACTGCTTTTTGCGGTCTTCTTTCCAAGGAGACCTCTTCAAATATTAATTCAGACCTTCTTGCCCTTTAGAAAGTCGCTCTTCAAACAACCGATAAAACCAATTAAACGTCTAGCGGACAAAAATAGTCTCATAAACCTTTATACAGAGTGCTTGTCTCACCGAAATTGCCCCTTTTAATTATCCCATTTTCCAACATCACACAAACACTATCTCGTTAAAGCTTCCTCCCCATTTTTGGTGGCCTCAAATTTTGGCCAAAGAAATTGTGCAAACAAGACGCCGCCGCGACTCAATTTCCTCAAGTGGTCCTTTCTTTAAAGAGACAACGGCGGAGCTCGCTGTCCATAATGAAATTGGAGACAAGGAACAGCCTTTATATTCAAAGGAAATTAATTTCTCGCCCTTAATGTTTAAACGGTTGACATCTCGCTGTCACCCACGCCCCCAAAAGACAATTCTTCTTGTCCCGCCCACATTTTTGTAAAGAGAGCTTTGTATGCATTAAATAATGATTACATTATCATGTGTCCATTTGCTTGAATTTGCCAGGCGGAGCGTGAAGTTATTTTTCGGATACGCTGTTATTATTATTGCGTACGGCGGCGCCTGCTGCTACGCAAGATCATTTTTGCGTCAAAGGTGACTTTCTTCTTCTTCTTTCCGCATTGGTAGTCTTACAAATTCATCCTTTCTCGTTTTTCTTCTTCTGCTCGCTGGTGTTTCGAGGCATGAAATGACGAAATCTCGGCAGAAAATAAAAGCGAAAGTTGTGTAAAGAAGGAAAAAGGCAATAATATGGAGCATAATCGTCTTCAAAACCGCAGATGAAAATGAAATAAACGACTTGGCTTTATGGTTAGAGCATTTGGAGCATTATACTTATATTTCAATCAATGGACGAATGAACGAATCCTTTGCATGATCTTGATTTTATTACCTCAGATCCGCCCCCTTTTTCCTCCATCTCACTTCCATGCGTGATTCTCATCCACACATGGGACAATATAATAATAATAATATAGAGTTCCAGGTCGGAAAAACAAGGCGGAGACGGAATGATGATGATGATTGCGGAGTTGTCGGAATTAAGCAAAAAGAGAGATCGCCGCCGTGGCCAGGGCGTGACTACATTAGATGATGGAGGACGAAGAATGCTGATATGACATTGCGACGGGCTTTATGTGCTGGTTTTAGTATACAAGACATACAAGAATGTCGTATATATGCCGCAAAAAGGGGAACGAGATATGATTATAATTTGTGTGTGCGTTCCTCGTGTTTTGCGTGTTTTCCTTCCTCTCTTGAATTTTGAGGGTCCGCGGGGAATTAATCGGGCTAACAAGGAATAGAAGAGAGGAGAAGAGAGACAGAAGGGCAAACATTTCTTATCAGGTTTCAACATCGGATCGAGAAGAAGAAGCAGCAGCGAAACACTCCCCCCAGCCGACGACGACTCGGCATTAAGTAAATTAAAAAGAGACTCGGGGCTGTAATAAGCATAAGAAGGAGTATTAAAAGAGGAGTATAATTACTAATGATAGGGGGACAAAAAGCTAATTTTCTTTGCTATGTAAAGAAGGAGAAGTCGGTGTAAAATGGAGACCCCCTATTATTAGTCGTCCACCTTAATGGCGAAGAAGAAGAAGAAGAAACAGCACTTGAAATAAATTACCGCTCAATGACTTGCAAATTGTATCGATTTACACACTCTTGACGGCATTAATAATATACACAGTTTAAAACCGTTTGAAAACCGATCTCTTCTTCTGCTTTCAATCTTTGCCTATTGTCTTCTTCTTTGTATCTCAACCGGTCTAGACACATCATTGAAAAGGAGGAATCTTTCATCTTGACATCATCATATTATATCTCGCAGCTGCTGTTACTTCCATTGATAAAAAGAAGAACTGCTGCGGTTATGTGTATCTGAGATGTCATGATGGAACACATTGTTGTGCATTATTCCCGCCATAACTCTGACCTGGGGAGAATGCGATACAATTACCGTTAAAGTGGCTGCAGCTTCTGTTTTTCGTTATAGCAGATCCCACGTTTGACCCCCATCGATCTCGATAACTGTCGAGCCCTTACAAGCAAAACGACTCAAGAAGATGGAAGGAGAGTAAGAGAGAAGAAGGAAGAAGAAGAAAGCCTCAGCTCTGGTCCAGGGAAAAGGGAGCGCTTTGGGGCGTCGCCTTCTGCTTCTGCCAGGTCACATGATCATATTCCCCTTTCTTTGCTGCTGCCGCCGGGAGCTCTACCTCGGATAAAGAAAGAAGTTCCAGATGCCCTAATTCGCCTTCTTCTTCTTCTCAGTATGGGTGTGTGTGTGCTCGTCTTGGCTAATGGCTTTCTTTGCCGAGAGCACCCAAAAACCAGGCAGCCATGCGTTGGAGCTGCCTGGGTAGAAGCCGTATATAGCAGAGACCCCGCCTAATCTCATTTCAAGTTTTATCATTAAAGGGCTGCTCTGATGCTGGCCGGGGACCACCTTAAACCCGGGAGGAAAGGCAGGAGATGCTAAAGAAAGTTTTGGGTCAAGCGAGAGCGGTGGAATGGCGGCTGTAAACCTCTTCAAGACACTGCTTGCTCTTTCAAGATACTTGCTCCTACTTTCTGAGATTCTTCCCACGCTAGACGATAGGTCGTTTTCTCCTCCTCCCTTTCTTGCAGCAAGCCCTGCTGTGGTTGGTCGTTTTTCCAAGACGTCAGGGCGCCTCCTTTTCTTTTTTACTGCCTCAGCTGCCTGGATGGAGGCAAAGAAAAGAAAAAGAAAGAAGCTGCCTGAACACGACCGCGACCTGGGAAGAAGAAGAAAAAGAAAGGAGGAGGTCTAAGAAGAGATAACAGATCTGGCGCAATTCCAGCGGTATACAGAGAGAGATGACATTTTCTGTCGCATACACCGGTTCTTATTCTAAAATAAGACTTCCTGCTTCTGGTGTGTTCAGCACGTTCTCCTCCGCGACTCAGCGTGACACCTTGCAGAACAACTGAATGGCAATTGTCACCTTTTGAAAAGAGCGAGAATAACAACGATGTAGTGTACATGCAAAGCAAGAGGTCGTTTGCAGACGACGACTGTTTCCTCCACTCTTTTCTTCTTCAACTTCCGGACTTTGGAGGAAACACGTTGGAATATGATTAAGAATTGAACATGCGGAGGATGCTAATGCCGTTTTAAACATGCAAACGAGCCCATTATAGAACACTTGAACCAAGGTAGTTATATTCTCTTAAAAGTGATCAGATTGTAATGATATCGGGCACACACTTGTGCGACTCAAAGTGTCCGAAAATATGTCGTCGACTGACTCGTCTCCTTTACGATTTATTGAGGTTTGAATTAGCTCATCCACGTATATTTGTATACATATGATGGCCTAATAATGACACTATACGGCGGATTTACGTATGCATTCAAATATTTTTTAAAGTCCTTGACATGCACAAATTCGTGGGCGGATAAAGAGAGATCGGAACACACACAACCCGAAAGATGATGATACGACATAAAAACTGGACCGGAAACGACGGATCTCATTTTTATGCGTTTTTCGCGGCGACTCCCAGGATGAATCTGGCATAAATGCCTATTTGGTGGCAGGTACATGTTCGTGTACATACACACAAAAATGATGATGGGTGTTGCCCGGTTTAAACTTTTACTGCTTCTTCTTTGTAATGTTTTATTGTCCGTCGCTGCTCTCCTTTTAAAATACGATCTCAAGGCCTCAAAAAGCGATGTTAGCGATGTTAGATGTGGATTTGGGGCGTTTTAAAACGTGCAAATGGCGCGTACATTACAGTCTCCTAATTGACTCTCAAGAATTGTCACAACTAGTGAAGAATGGCCCTGTAATTAGTCCGACGTTAACTTCTCTGTATACATGCATATTTGACGCAAACATGACAGTAGGAAAAAAGAGATAATTGCAGTCGTTGTGTTATTACTGTCTTATAGTCGTCGTAATTACGTGAGCATGTCTGAAGATCACGAAAAAGTGAAAACAAAGGGGAAAGTGTCGCAAAAAGGGTTGAATAATGTATTCAATCAACATTAAAGAATGTTAAGGAATGCAGTAACGATTTCGTAACAGCCAGCTTTAATTTCGTAGTTTGCACCACTCTCATTCATTTTCTCATTATGAATCTGAGGTCCAAAAACTCGCTTCAACTCTCTCTCTCTCCCAACTTAATTCCCTCGGAAATGAGTTTGCAATCTACTTCAAACTGACGTCGCTCAAAATGGAAGAGAATTTGCAATGAGAAGAAGAAGGAGATTTCAGGCTTTTGGGGAGAAAAGGGAAATGGGTCTTTCTTTCTTTCTCTCTGTCTCTCCTTCTTTGCCTCCAGCTGCTGCCTTTGCAAACGACGACGACGACGGTCAAAATCCCCCATTTGGAAACTTTTCCGTTAAGTGCATCTTCTTCTTCTTCTTCTTCTTCTTTCCCCTTTGAGCTGCTTTTTCTTCTTCTGCTTCTGACGAGTTTCTCTCCATCTTTTGCCTTTTGCTCTTTCTCGGTTGGGTGCTTTGAGACTGAGTGAGTGGTCAGCACTACTGCACAGCAAGGCTCTTAGCAGTTAAGCCGTTGAAACACACACACACACACATACACGTCCACATGTCCGGACAGACACATAAAAGAGCCCTTTTCGCCGAGGGGAGTAAAACTCGAAATGAGCAGCTTGCCTTTTCCTCCTCCTAACTCTTTCCTTTTCTTTTTGCTCGCCTGCCCGTGGTACAATCAAAGGAGGAAATGAGTTCAGAGAGAAAGCAGATTAAGAAGAATTCTGGAAAGTGACCAGTCCAAAATCTACTAATTAAAACGTCTCCTGCTCCTCCTCTCAACTCTAAAACCCATTGGCAAAATCAATATCGAGCAAGCAAGATTAAAAAGACCCCCTTTCCCATCCTACTACACTGGACAGTCAGGAATTAAGAGAAAGACGGGTTCAAATATGCAAATTTAGTTTTAGACTGAAAAGAAAATGAGTAAACGAAGGGGACGAAAGTCTTAATTAAGAACTCTCCCTGCTTTTGTTTCCCTCTCTCCCCTTATGTTCAATTTCCATGATTTTGCACCACCATTCAGCTGCCAGCAGCAGCTTATTATTACAAACTCTGACCATATTTTGCAAGAAGATTGTTATTATATTCGAATACATTCCGTGAAATGTGATCTGACACGGCACGCGAATGCATATGTCATGTCTCTCTCTCTCTCTCTCCTTCAAACTCATCCATCTCAAAGCATCGAAATCGTCACCAAATGGAAAGTGAAACCTGATCTGGATGCCACTTTCGTGTCTTGAACAAAACACGTGTTCAATTGCCACAATTAGAAGAAGAAGCAGAAGCCATTTTCACTTTCAGAAGACGACGACCTTCACTCTCTATCATTGTTTCTGCTCTGTTAATTCCAATTCTTCTCCACGCATAAATCGGCGCACAAGACAAATGACTCCTCCACTCTTACTTTTCTTCAGGAGACGAAGCACGTGTGACGAGCAGGTGGCGGATCGAACAGCAGACAACAACGCATCACGTAAAACTCTTACTTTCTTCCTCATTTAAGTGTGAAGAGAGAACAGAGAGAGTCATTGACCGCGTTCCAAGACGCTAATATTAAGGTAGAGTTGAGAATTAAGACTCCCTGCTGCTGTTGCTCCTCAGTTCAAGATTGTCCGCGCGTCATTTGGGGATCTTTAAGGATCGTTTCTTCTCAAGGGGTCAACGGAGGTCAAGAGGGCGGCGACTATTTAAACCAATTTGTTATCTGGTTAATAGGGTGTCTAAGACATAGTTCCTATGGTTCCAATAACTCCTTACGATATTGGTCAAAGGTTTAAGTAGTGTTTTGACTTGATCATGTATTGAAAGCGCTATCGACTTTCAAAGTTTGTTATACTTCATTCGTCCCTTTACTTTTAATCATAGGAAATGAAGGCACGATTCCCATCTTGGAACAAAACCCTTTTTGTGCTTGGTCATTCTCTATAAACCCTTCATCGCATTCAAAAACTTTTTATTTCCACCATCAGCGCGCGGATATTCCACATCTTTTGCTCCAAAATGTTGCAAACTTTTCCCCAGTCGAAAAGAAGAAAAGTTTTTTATTCCGGGGAGCTGTCAGAAGAAAAGAAAAGCTTTTGGCAGCAGAGACTTCATAAGCATTTTTCAACGACTGTGTGTGACCGCTGAATGGACTTTTTCCTTTTCTTATGTATTCACTCTCTCACTCTCTCTCTCAAAAGGGCATTTATAACAATCATAACAGAGTTTCTTTCAAAATGCCAGTGATTTCAAAACCTGAGGTCGGCTTTTGTACGCGTTATATATTTTCTTGTACGTACGACCACCGCAGCCAGCCGGCGCGTGTGCGTGGTTTTGACCATGCAATCATAACAATGCATGGAGGAGGAAGAAAAAGGCAGATGTGCGAGCCTGTCTATAGAGCTCTCAGGCGTGTGGCTTTGGTTTTCTTGTCACACGAGTTCTTTTCTTTTCACCGGGAAAACATAAAAGCGTTGAGAGAAAAGGATTTTTTTCCAGGCTGAAAACAAGTAACCCGTGATTTTCATGTCACATTTCTTATTTTTTCCAGCGAGTCTTGAATGAGAAAAAATATTGCGCGCAAATTTCCTTAACATTATTTTCTCTCTTCAACTGAATTTCTTTTCCCAATTTCCTTTTCTCAAACTATGAGAATCTATTTACGTCCCTGCATTATCCTGAGGTTTCCTGCTGCCGTCGTCCGTACCTTTAACAGCTTTCGCCTTCTCTACCATCGCCGACTATAATTGTCGTAGCTGACCGGCCCAGCTTCAGCTCAGTCCATCGTTTTCCAATTTCATCTTGGCAAAGGAATCTCAGCCGTCGTCGTCTGAGAAGCATTCTCTCTTCTTTGAGAAGTTGCCTCAAAGAAGAAGAAGAAGGGTCAGTGACCAGTCAGTGAAGCAAGCAAACCCCAAGCTGACCGTCTACAACCACTACTACCTGTGAGCTGATGTTTCTTAATATAACCTGGCTAATCTTCAGCAGCAGACAAACCCCCAATCTTGTGAGGAGCAGAGGAGCTGAGCTCTTGTTACAACGAGCTGTAACCGGTCAGCCTGTTCAGCGGATTCCTTTGACCACCAGGGGAGCTCAGGTTAAAGAAAAGGAAGAAGGGATCAGCCAGAGCATCTGAGACCCAGACTGGATACTTTTTTTTTCTCTCTCTCTCTCTCTCTCTCTCTCCAGCCCAAGAGGAGCTGAGACGCACAAAAGAAAAGGGATGTTTGCCGGAGTCTGAGACAACAATTGGAAGGAATGCCAGAACTTGGAAGAGGAACTTTTGTTGTGTGGATGAGATTTGCGCGGCAAGCTGGACAATCAGAGCAAAAGGAATTTACGGCGCTAAATTTAGCATCTTCTGCACAAAAGAGGAGAAATTTTAACAAGCGAAGCCAACACCTATTTCTATTTATTTTAAAAGGACTCTAACATGAATCTTGCTATAAGCTTCTTAAACCCTCCATAATTGAAGCTTTTGTTTGTTATACATGCTCAAGGGTCTCTTCAATACACATCCCCTACTTATAAAGACGATGCAGCATCCAATTGTCGAGTGGAATATAAAAGAAGACGTAACTGTGGACCACAAATCTCTGCCACTCAAGAAGGCTTTACTTTTGTTACGGTGATGATTGTCAGCTCATCAGTCTTATTCTAATAAAACAGGCTTATTTATGCTCAAGTGAATTCAAGATATGCTACTTTATTGAAGGCTTACGACCTACTAGATCTATTAAGCTACTACATTGCTTCAATGCATATAAGATGTTTTAGCCGGGATATGAAGCATATTATATCTCCATCTCCAGGACAACACAATAACAACCAAAAACTGCTTTATTATTCTTTCTTCAAAAGCGTGCTTGGAAGCTCAAGGTATTTTATTGGCATTTGTGTGCATATACACGAGGTTTACGACTGTGGAGAATAAAATAACTGCAGCTGCAAAGATCGATCAAAGGTAAGAGTCCAGACTCTGGACAGACAAGGAAACCAAATGATAATAACAAGCAGTGGTCGTAAAACAATTGAGAAAAAGAGCGACCTACAGAGACGATTTGGTCTATTTTTAGACGCATAAGAGTGGAATAAATGCATATAAACTTGTCTCGCAATTAACGAGGGTTGTAAAATGAAGAACAAATTGTGCTTTGTTTACGTTGCTGTGATGCAACTGCTACGAGGACCCTTCAAATAACCAAATAACAATACGACCGTACATAATATCATTGATTTTTAATCCCTAATGCCGTACTCATAAGAGTATCGAGTAAAGTAACAATATATCTAATGTATATGTCAAGTAATAAACAAAATTCGGTGTACTCTTGTGTCATAATATGCATACACAATCATTAGAAAAAAAAATCACCTTGGTGCTGTAGATGTCTTTTTCATAATCTGTCCAAATAGAATACTTCACTAAAGTGTTGCGTGTTTTTGTCTTGTTGTATATCGAAAACAATATTTCTTGTCCTCATAATCAAGCATAAAATAGATTTCTTCTCTGATTCAATCTCTTCTTCCCCAAAATTTGTCCATTTCCCTTCTTTTTCAATCACCGCTCGATTGATGAGAAGTCTAAAGACAGGAAACGTCGACAGAGGAGAAAATAATTTTCTGCATTTCCGAAGCCAAAAACTCTCTTCTTGTGTCTATTTATTCCCCATCAACTGCAGCAGAAGCAGTCCAGCTGCAAAATGGGAGGTCGAAATATATTGAAATGCGGTCATTTTAAAAACGAGGGATTTCCCCTGTGACAGACAACCACCGTTACGAATGATTCTACCTGTTATTCTTATGCAATTTCCCCCCTCATTTAAAACACCCTTCCTTCCGCTTTTAATTGAATAAGGTGTCAATAATACTCACTCATGTTTTATTCCCAACTTCCTTCCGGCCTCCTCTCGTTCAGCTCCACTTGCCCCATGATGATGCTATGTCGAATAAAACGCCTACCTTTAAAAAACGCACAATCGAATTTTGAGAGCTCTTGGCGCGCGTGCCGGATGCGGCAAGATAAAAATAAGGCGGGAAGTTTGAAGTTTTATTTCAATCGGGGCACGCGACATGAGAGATATCTCTTTGAGATGAGGCTAATATAAAGGAAGCGGCATTATTACGATGGCTTTGTTGGGGCTCTTTAAATAGAGATCGCTCCTCCGTTTCCGCATGTGTAGAAAAACATTTGTTAAGCGGTTTCAAATAGGTCATTTGTTGTACGTATGAGGTCTGTGCATGTCACGGTTTTAGACGCTCAAACAATCATTAAAAAGCCAATACGTGTTTATTGTTATTTTCTTCGCTCTCCAAGACAATAATTAACAAGCAATTACGGATTGTAATCTTGTTTTTGTCTTGAGCATGTCAACAACATGTCTTAATATGAATCTTGAGGGGGAAGAAATAGAAAAAGTCATTCTTTGGTGGACCATTAATGCGGTCAAGAAACTTGTTATTGTGTCTTGATTGACCGTTTAATCAATATATAGAAGACATTAAATGCATTTCTTGACCATTATCTTGACCCAAATACTGCCATGACTTTTAGGCTCGACACTGTCGAATATCCGCCACATTTTCGCCCACTCATTTCATTTCACCTCTCTTTCCGGCTCTTATAGATCAAAGACTCATGAAAGCACTTGTTCCTCTTTTCAGGCAAAAATAAGATCGGAAGACTGCCCCGCCCTTATCATCATTCGACCTCGCTTTCATATAGATGCTGTAAAGGGCGGAAGTTGAAGTAGGATCAAAACGGAAGGAAGTAGAATTAAAAGAGGTGAATAGTCGCATTTCCCGCCATTATTATACATAGGTGTCGTACCTGTTTTCGGAAGAGGAAGCAAAGCTCTCCTTCCGCCTATTCGCTTTTGTATGTGGCCAACAACATCCCTGCTTTTGATCGGAGAGTTTAAAGGGAGGCCGCACGAATACGTGATAAGCGCACAGGGTGTGGCTTTACATCCGACCTATTTAACTCTTGTCTCTTTCCTCTCCCCAAAAAGAACTCTGCTCAAGTTTCCTTGGGGAGAACGTGCTTAGAAGCCGCCACCATATCAGTGACATTCTTCTATTCCCCCTTCTGGCCCACTTTTATTTGCATTCTCCCCGAGCACAAACGCAGAGCAACAATGTGTCTGAATCTGAATACACATTGGAACGGCAGCAAACATCGTTTTATGCAGGGTTGTTAAGGAGGACTAAAGAAGGAGGAGAAGCTGCTTTCATCTGCAAACCTTCGTTTTTCATTACGAGCCCCCAGGGATTTAGACTTTGTTTTGTGTGTTCGTGGAAGGATCATAATAGTCATATCTTCTTATATGGAATACATGCTGGTTGTCGTTACAGAGAGAGAGTAAACGTGTGTAAACATATAAGCAAGGACGAGGAGAAAGAGGGGTTTGATGAAGTAGCAAAGGGGGAGTTCTCCTTCTTCTTCTTCTGTTCTCATTTTCTTCTGTGCACATATAAACGGGAGAAAATGAATCATTACATGCCATATAGAACTACTAGCTGGAAGATGAAAATAATGAGCTTGTATTCCGAGAAGGAGGCGTTAGAACAACGCAGTCAAAATGTAGGGACGCCATATTGAGTATGCAGTACGATATGTAGATATTAATGAAGTATGGACTAATTAGGAAATTGGCAACCCTGGTTAAGCATGTGCTCAAGCTGGCAGCAGGCGTTCGACGTCTCTTTATAAAGTAAATACATCCAAATGCCTTCCTCGAGCACAAACTCTCTTATCAAGCAAGAGCTCAAATTGCAAGACTTTTACAGAAGGGGGAACGAATCAAAACTATGGCTTAAAAAACGAGCGGTATCTGGAGTTTTCCACGCATGTGTTAAACGCAAATTGGGGGCCTGAGCAATAATTTGTATCCATTTTTGCAAAACGTCCGTTAATCTCTCACTATATCATGGTCGATTCCCGGACGACCCTTTTTCTTCTACTCATCATATCTAAAGATAGTGTTTGGTAATATCCTGTCTGTTGAGAAGAGAGACAAAAAGCGGCGGAAGTTTCATATCCACCCATAAAGCTCGATACCTCGCTTGAAGAAAGATGGTCTTAAGCGTGCACTTTGATATAATTATCCATCCTGCTACAATCATTCTTTTCGACACAAAGAAATGATGATTTTATGGTGAGAAAACTGTTAATCGTGTGAGAAGACAAAGAACGACGGCGACGGCGGTTGTTTCAATATCTTGGCCCCACTGCGCGAATTATGATTGCCCGATTCTCCCATGCGGTGCACTTTTTTCTTCTTCTACTATTTTTACACCCGAAACGATTTATTATCCTTTTAATGACCTTGTCTTTTTCGCATTCATTGTGCGAGGACGTCTCCATTTCATATTTCATCTTGAAAGCTGCTTTGGCTCCGGATGTGAACGCTTCGGGAGGGCAACTACGAAACAACATCATCAAAACACCCTTTTAATCGTTCTTCTTCTTCGTCTTTTGTCCGAAAATTGAGGCTGCTACCGAACTACGCGCTCCAAGATAATAATAATGCTAATAATCGGTAAACAAATAGTCCTACTTCCGTTGCAAGAACATTCTTCCGAAATTTGTCCTGACCATAGAACTGCAACTGTTCTTCTTATTGCTTAAATATGTCGGTGGTTCAACCCCATTTCCTTTCCAAACGACATAAACATGAAGAAAGAGGCTAAAGCTCAAAATGCGACAGAGTTTAATAATAATGGAGCTACTTCTTCTTGCAGACTGGGGCAGATGACGTTTTTCCTCTCCAGACCATCATGATTCGGTTAAAAATATCTTCGGTTCCTTTTCTCTGAAAATGGGAAAAAAGAAAAGAAAAGAACTCAGTCTGGCTGTTGTCTGCAACGTTGGTCAGAGAGAGAACTCAAAGAGCATAAAGAGAGCCATGACCACCGTCTCTCTCTCTCTCTCTCTCTCTCTCTTCGTCTGGACCGGATTCAAGAGCAGGTGATGCCAATACGGACACAAAGTATAACCGTATTCAAGAGAGAGGAAAAGTCCTTTTCACGACGAAAAGACACAAGACGGACAAAAGAAGAATTTATTTTCCACCATTTGCAAACTATTTTTGGAAGCGGCTTCATTTATTGGAAGATATTTAAATGGGCGAGTGCTTAACAACGTCGTCCACTTATTACATCTCTTATACACAGAAAGGTAGTAGCATCTACGGGACAGCTGCAATGTGTCTAAATGAGTATTCAACCTGGGGATATATCTCTTGACCTTGGTTGTCCCTGTGATGATGACCGCTGTAATCATGGCACATGTCAAAGATCCTTTCTTTCTCTTTCCCGCTACCGCCAAAAGCAAGACAATTTTCGTCGTCTTGGGCGGCCAGCTATGTTAAGTGTTTCTTTAAAAAAGAATTAAAGCATTAAGAGACCCCATGTCTTTAAAAAGCAGTTTTTAGGCTGCAATCTTGTGGTGGACATTCTTCGGCGTGCGCTCAAAAGATGGTTGTTAACAATGTTTAGAATGACTTGTAATTAAGCTGAGGAGAATTAAGGCATTGTACGCACTGTTTTGAACGTATAATTAGTACATTGAAGTTGCAGTTGACGCCGGAATGCAACACTTACAGTTTAATGCCGTTCAAAACACATCTGAAGACCCTAAAAAGGAAATCCAACTTTAATTGTTGCCCCCGTTGCAGCCAGCAACAAAAACCGTTTCCAAAGATGGATTGCTCTTGAAAAAAAGCGAATCGAAATTTAGCAGGAATGTAAGGAATCCTCCTGCAAGAATTGGGGTCCTTATGAGACTCAAAAGCCCAATTTTTCCTAATACGCCACTTAGACCCTCCGATCCTCCCAAGGCAGATGCATCGGAGAAAATAATCCATCAAGAAGTCTCCTTTTTCTTCTCTGTATAGGGGTCCAAATTATATACAGGGTGGCCCGCCTCGAATGACACTCGGCCGATTCAAGATGAATGGATCTTGGAAAATATTATTGTTGCCTCGCATACGTCGTCCAACACCTGCCTTGCTACAAAAAGGTCTCCCCGCCGATATATTTTGATTTCTGTACCACAGTGGGTAAGGATGGGAATTAATAACATTCTCAGACTGGTTTTGTCATGACAGTAGGTCAAGACGGCATTAAATAGTCTGTTTCTCACACGCATTGCATGATGATGTTGGTACAGCAACCGTCTTGATTGTTCTCCTCCTCCTTGCATTCGCCATCTGTCCCCCTTTGATGATGATGGTGTTTGTAGAGGACGACGTGTGTGAACGAAGCTCAAGGTCAAGAAAGCCAAGCCGAGGAGGAGGAGAAAAGCAAGGTGGTAGATTGCAAGAAAGAAAGCGTCTTCGAGTTTAATTTGCCGTGGCTTATACCTCGATTTCACGCGGTTGACTTAATGGAGCACACAACATGAGCATATATACAATATGGCTATTGCATCCAATTCCACTCCCGTCTAATTGCGGTCTAAGAAGCAGTAGCGGTTTGGTCATCAACCTCTCTTTCTAATTCGTTTTACACATCCATCTAAGAAGAAGAAGAAGAAGAAACGGCGTTGCTCGGCCATTAGGTTGTCCATCAAGAGACAAGCAAGAGCGTGACCGGATCCAGAGACGGACACTCCTCTAATTGCCTTTTCCAGCCTTAAAACCACCTTTTAATTCGGATGTTTGAGACGTGGGATCCAAGTTGAAGACGGACCGGTTAATTTTCTGGGGGCTCCAATTTAAACTCGAGGGTAATTCAAGGTCATTTGAAGACCAACAGATCTGCGCAAATTAAGCATGAAACGTGGACTTCCGCAAACATGATGAATTATGGATTATAGAGTCTAAGCACATATATGGGGAGAGACAGGAGAGAGAGAGAGAAGAGAGAGAGAGAGAGAGAGATAGCTTAGTTCACAGTTCACCGTGTGGGAAAAGGTCGCTTGTTGTTTACCCTCCATGATCATCTTTCCTCATTTGCAGCAGACAAGCATGAAGTTCAATTTGGAAGAACAAGAAGAAGAAGCTGTGACGACGACGGGGACATTAGCACATTAGCAGCTGAGGAGGGGACCCGTTATCATCACCTTTTGTTAGGCGTCTTATCACCCCAAGACAATTACTTTATCTATCTTCCTCTTCCATATTGCAAGGTGTCTTGACACACAAAACACATATAGAGGACAAAACCATAATTCTTCTGTCACTTCCTTCCCCTTTTTACGACTTTGGTCCATTCCTCCTTCTTTAGACTTCCCCTCGCTCTAAACTTACTTTTGTGAGTGTTTGGCTCGTGCTGAGAAGGAGTTATCATATTCAGAAATCAAGTGCTGCTACGACAACATCTGCTGCAGCGCAGGAGCACCGCAAAAAGTCCTTCTTCTAGCTACAGATGGGAGCTCGTCTAAAAGAAGCCACAGCTGAAGCAATCTTGTTAGGAGATCTCTATGAGCTTTATGCTCACTTTTGAACGGGGGTCCCGTTTTATACATATTTCAAGGTGACTGCGGTTCCTAAGACATTGATGCTCTTTTTATACACTTTACAGCATCTGCCGAATGGAAGTCAATATTCTTTTTTGCTCCGTTGAAGACTGATATCCTGGCCTATGTTTAATGACGCCGCAAAAGTCGGAGGAACGTCCATTATCGATCTTGTAAAAAGAATGAGAGTAGGCACGCAACCACCAACTATGGAGGAGGGTAAAAAATGGCGCCAACACCAAGAAAAAGGACTCCTCTCTATATAAGGCTGTAAATCTCTTTTCAAACAAGCATCTCATGATGTGGTAAAGTTCTCTTTTCTTCTTCTTTCTTCCTCTGACTGTGCTGCTCGCTGACCACCTGGCGCTGCTGCTGCTACTGCTACTATAACTTGTGAGGCATCCCAGGGATTCCAGCAACGCAGCCCGTTTCTTAATTCTCTGGTAGCAGCAGCGACGACGACGGTGTTTCCAAGGCAAGATGCACGACAGGAAACGAAGGCGAAGAAGAAGGAGCTCGAATGAAAGGAGAGCAAAGGCGGCCGTTTTGGCATCATTTGACTTTTCCGTTTTATAAGGCGTTGCCTCGAAGAGTCCTTCTCTTGAACAAATAACGGCTTGAGACGTTTCCGCTCAGTTGTCCAAAGGAATCTTTATCAACTTCCCAATTTTTCTCCATTTTCCAAATTGGAGCTTCCTGTGTGTCAAGAGTTCTAATAGAGCACACTGGAGCCGACGACGACTCTCGGATCATCATCAAGAGAGAAGAGAGAGATCCTTATAATATTATGTACTCTCTCTCTCTCTGAGTGTTGCTACACTCTCCTAACGGCAGATGGAAGTCAAAGGATGGACTAATAAAGCAGAGAAAACGACGAAAGTCGATCAAGGAGGTTTTCCTCCTCCAAAGACCCGCACTATTGTCGTTCAACTGCCAATGACACAAAGGAAACACTGAAGATTGTTGTATGGATGTCGATGATGATTATGCTGGAATTGGAACAGCGGCGATTGATGCATTATTACAAGAAGAAGAAGAAGCATCTGCTGGGTGTTGGAATACGTAGCAGCCTCAAGAGCTAATTTGTTGACAAGCTGCGGAGGAGGAAAACAACAAACCGACTTTTGGCCAAGTAATGACATAAGATGGAAGGACCGTTGGGAAAGAAACATATGGAGAAATAGTCATGTGGAGACTTTAAATGAAATCATAAAACTTCAATATATAATTTCATTACTTAAATATATAGTGTATGTGTATTTACTAAAATGCACAATTCAACTTATAAATAAATATTATAAGTATTCAATCTATAAATGTTGCAATATGTGACCGAAAAAGTCCGTTTTTGGGGCGTGGAGCCTCTTTTTTCTTCAACACGATGACTCTTCAAAACAATCCCATTATTCCAAATCTTCTTCTGCAAACACACATCTTCATTTCCGCTGCTCAAACTTCTTCTTCTTCTTCCAATTGGGAATAATCATTGAAGGAAGCCTTCACTTAACAGTGGACAAGTAGTGGCAACGGACTACTTCGTATATCTTGTAAGACGAGACAACGCAACAGCAGCAGTGACAAACTGCAGCATAATCGAAGTTGACAAGCAGATTTGGAAGGAAGGAAGCAGCAGAATAATAATCCAGTAGCGTTGTTTCAATTGAGTCCAAGACACTGTTTCCGCTCGACGTCTAATTCAAGGCTCTGCTCGTGTTTCCATCTCCTCGTAAATAGCGACGAATGCGACATAAGAATGGGTAAATTATGCTCTAGATGAG